>QLOH01000421.1:600000-770936 GCA_026901365.1 Sesbania bispinosa
AAGGAAGTTCCAATACTCCAATCTGTGGGTAGAAATAGTCCCCATTGCATTGGCTTTCGTCCTTCCCTTCACTCTAAAGTTCTTCGTTGGCGAAAATTGATCCCAAAGGATAATATATCATCCTCTTTGTCTCTACCGAAAAGGGGCGAACATATGGAAGAAGGATGGTACTTTTCTTATCCCCTTTGGTAGAAATAGATCATGTTGCACTAATTTTTGTCCTTCCTATATTCCTCTTCTTTCACCAGGGTGGAAGGGAACCAACTCAATGGGTGGTAGTTCAACACCTATCTCCATCTATTATCGTCTTGTTCCGATGCTTTTGGTAAAGGGAGGAACCTGGGACCAAGGAAGTTCCAATCCTCCAATCTGTGGATAGAAATAGTCCCCATTGCATTGGCTTTCGTCCTTCCCTTCACTCTATTGTCCTCTTTGGACCAAAATTGATCCTAAAGGATAATATATCATCCTCTTTATCTCAATGGGTGGTACTTCAACAACTTTCTCCAACTATTATTGTCTTGTTCCGATGATTTTGGTAAAGGGAGGAAGCCGGGACCAAGGAAGTTCCAATCCTCCAATCAGTGGATAGAAATAGTCCCCATTGCATTTGCTGTTGTCCTTCCCTTCACTCTAAATTTCTTCTTTGGCCAAAATTGATCCTAAAGAATAAATTATTATCCTCTATCTCTCTATGAAAAAGGAGCGAACATTTGGAAGAAGGATGGTACTTTTCTCATCCCTTTTGGCAGAAATAGATCTTGTTGTACTATCTTTTGTCCTTCCTATATTCCTCTTCTTTCACCAGGGTGGAAGGGAACCAACTCAATGGGTTGTAGTTCATCACCTATCTCCAACTATTATCGTCTTGTTCCGATGCTTTTGGTAAAGGGAGGAACTGGGACCAAGGAAGTTCCAATCCTCCAATCTGTGGATAGAAATAGTCCCCATTGCATTGGTTTTCGTCCTTCCCTTCACTCTAAAGTTCTTCGTTGGCGAAAATTGATCCCAAAGGATAATATATCATCCTATTTGTCTCTACAGAAAAGGGGCGAACATATGGAAGAAGGCTGGTACTTTTCTTATCCCCATTGGTAGAAATAGATCATGTTGTACTAACTTTTGTCCTTCCTATATTCCTCTTCTTTCACCAGGGTGGAAGGGAACCAACTCAATGGGTGGTAGTTCAACACCTGTCTCCAACTATTATCGTCTTGTTCCGATGCTTTTGGTAAAGGGAGGAAGCTAGGACTAAGGAAGTTCCAATCCTCCAATCTGTGGATAGAAATAGTCCCCATTGCATTGGCTTTCGTCCTTCCCTTCACTATAATGTCTTCTTTGGACCAAAATTGATCCTAAAGGATAATATATCATCCTCTTTCTCTCAATGGGTGGTACTTCAACAACTTTCTCCAACTATTATCGTCTTGTTCCGATGATTTTGGTAAAGGGAGGAAGCTGGGACCAAGGAAGTTCCAATCCTCCAATCTGTGGATAGAAATAGTCCCCATTGCATTGGCTGTCGTCCTTCGCTTCACTCTAAGTTTATTCTTTGGCCAAAATTGATCCTAAAGTATAATTTATTATCCTCTTTCTCTCAAAGAAAATAGGAGCGAACATATGGAAGAAGGATGGTACTTTTCTCATCCCTTTTGGTGGAAATGGATCTTGTTGTACTAACTTTTGTCCTTCCTATATTACTCTTCTTTCATGAGGGTGGAAGGGAACCAACTCAATGGGTGGTACTTCAACACCTATCTCCAACTATTATCGTCTTGTTCCGATGATTTTGGTAAAGGGAGGAAGCTGGGACCAAGGAAGTTCCAATCCTCCAATCTGTGGATAGAAGTAGTCCCCAATGCATTGGCTTTCGTCCTTCCCTTCACTATATTGTCTTCTTTGGACCAAAATTGATCCTAAAGGATAATATATCATCCTCTTTCTCTCAATGGGTGGTACTTCAACAACTTTCTCCAACTATTATCGTTTTGTTCAGATGATTTTGGTAAAGGGAGGAAGCTGGGACCAAGGAAGTTCCAATCCTCCAATCTGTGGATAGAAATAGTCCCCATTGCGTTGGCTGTCGTCCTTCCCTTCACTCTAAATTTCTTCTTTGGCCAAAATTGATCCTAAAGAATAGTTTATTATCCTCTTTCTCTCTTTCAAAAAAGAGCGAACATTTGGAAGAAGGATGGTACTTTTCTCATCCCTTTTTGCAGAAATAGATCTTGTGGTACTATCTTTCGTCCTTCCTATATTCCTCTTCTTTCACGAGGGTGGAAGGGAACCAACTCAATGGGTGGTACTTCAACACCTATCTCCAACTATTATCGTCTTGTTCCGATACTTTGGGTAAAGGGAGGAAGCTAGGGACCAAGGAAGTTCCAATCCTCCAATCTGTGGATAGAAATAGTCCCCATAGCATTGGCTGTCGTCCTTCCCATCACTCTAAATTTCTTCTTTGGCCAAAATTGATCCTAAAGTATAATTTATTACCCTCTTTCACTCTATGAAAAATGAGCGAACATATGGAAGAAGGATGGTACATTTCTCATCCCTTTTGTTAGAAATAGATCTTGTTGTACTAACTTTTATCCTTCCTATATTCCTCTTCTTTCACCAGGGTGGAAGGGAACCAACTAAATGGGTGTACTTCAACACCTATCTCCAACTATTATCATCTTGTTCCGATGCTTTTGGTAAAGGGAGGAAGCTAGGGAACAAGGAAGTTCCAATCCGCCAATCTGTGGGTAGAAATAGTCCCTATTGCATTGACTTTCGTCCTTCCCTTCACTCTAAAGTTCTTCTTTGGCCCAAATTGATCCCAAGGGATAATTTATCATCCACTTTCTCTCTATGAAAAAGGAGCGAACATATGGAAGAAGGATGGTACTTTTCTCATCCCTTTTGGTAGAAATAGATCTTGTTGCACTCACATTTGTCCTTCTTATATTCCTCTTCTTTCACCAGGATGGATGGTAACCAAATCAATGGGTGGTACTTCAACACCTTTCTCCAATTATTATCGTCTTGTTCCGATACTTTTGGTAAAGGGAGGAAGCTAGGGACCAAAGTAGTTCCAATCCTCAAATCTGTGGGTAGAAATAGTCCCCATTGCATTGGCTGTCGTGCTTCCCATCATTTTAAATTTCTTCTTTGGCCAAAATTGATTCTAAAGTATAATTTATTATCATCTTTCACTCTATGAAAAAGGAGCGAACATATGGAAGAAGGATGGTACTTTTCTCATCCCTTTTGGTAGAAATAGATCATGTTGCACTAACTTTTGTCCTTCCTATATTCCTCTTCTTTCACGACGGTGGAAGGTAACCAACTCAATGGGTTGTAGTTCAACACCTATCTCCAACTATTATCGTGTTGTTCCGATGCTTTTGGTAAAGGGAGGAAGCTGGGACCAAGGAAGTTCCAATCCTCCAATCTGTGGATAGAAATAGTCCCCATTGCATTGGCTTTCGTCCTTCCCTTCACTCTAATGCCTTCTTTGGACCAAAATTGATCCTAAAGGATAATATATCATCCTCTTTCTCTCAATGGGTGGTACTTCAACAACTTTCTCCAACTATTATCGTCTTGTTCCGATGATTTTGGTAAAGGGAGGAAGCTGGGACCAAGGAAGTTCCAATCCTCCAATCTGTGGATAGAAATAGTCCCCATTGCATTGGCTTTCGTCCTTCCCTTCACCCTAATGTCTTCTTTGGACCAAAATTGATCCTAAAGGATAATATATCATACTCTTTCTCTCAATGGTTGGTACTTCAACAACTTTCTCCAACAATTATCGTCTTGTTCCGATTATATTGGTAAAGGGAGGAAGCTGGGACCAAGGAAGTTCCAATCCTCCAATCTGTGGATAGAAATAGTCCCCATTGCATTGGCTGTCGTCCTTCCCTTCACTCTAAATTTCTTCTTTGGCCAAAATTGATCGTAAAGAATAATTTATTATCCTCTTTCTCTCTATGAAAAAAGAGCCAACATTTGGAAGAAGGATGGTACTTTTCTCATCCCTTTTGGCAGAAATAGATCTTGTGGTACTATCTTTCGTCCTTCCTATATTCCTCTTCTTTCACGAGGGTGGAAGGGAACCAACTCAATGGGTTGTAGTTCAACACCTATCTCCAACTATTATCGTCTTGTTCCGATGCTTTTGGTAAAGGGAGGAAGCTGGGACCAAGGAAGTTCCAATCCTCCAATCTGTGGATAGAAATAGTCCCCATTGCATTGACTTTCGTCCTTCCCTTCACTCTAATGTCTTCTTTGGACCAAAATTGATCCTAAAGGATAATATATATTTCCTCTTTCTCTCAATGGGTGGTACTTCAACAACTTTCTCCAACTATTATCGTCTTGTTCCGATGATTTTGGTAAAGGGAGGAAGCTGGGACCAAGGAAGTTCTAATCCTCTAATCTGTGGATAGAAATAGTCCCCATTGCATTGGCTGTCATCCTTCCCTTCACTCCAAATTTCTCCTTTGGCCAAAATTGATCCTAAAGTATAATTTATTATCCTCTTTCTCTCTATGAAAAAGGAGCGAACATATGGAAGAAGGATTGTACTTTTCTCATCCCTTTTGGTGGAAATAGATCTTGTTGTACTAACTTTTGTCATTCCTATATTCCTCTTCTTTCACGAGGCTGGAAGGGAACCAACTCAATGGGTGGTACTTCAACACCTATCTCCAACTATTATCGTCTTGTTCCGATGCTTTTGGTAAAGGGAGGAAGCTAGGGACCAAGGAAGTTCCAATCCTCCAATCTGTGGATAGAAATAGTCCCCATTGCATTGGCTGTCGTCCTTCCCTTCACTCTAAATTTCTTCTTTGGCCAAATTTGATCCTAAAGTGTAATTTATTACCCTCTTTCTCTCCATGAAAAAGGAGCGAACATATGGAAGAAGGATGGTACTTCTCTCATCCCTTTTGGTAGAAATAGATCTTGTTGAACTAACTTTTGTCTATCCTATATTCCTCTTCTTTCACGAGGGTGGAAGGGAACCAACTCAATGGGTGGTACTTCAACACCTATCTCCAAATATTATCGTCTTGTTCCGATGCTTTTGGTAAAGGGAGGAAGCTAGGGACCAAGGAAGTTCCAATCCTCCAAACTGTGGATAGAAATAGTCCCCATTGCATTGGCTGTCGTCCTTCCCTTCGCTCTAAATTTTTTCTTTGGCCAAAATTGATCCTAAAGTATAATTTATTGTCCTCTTTCTCTCTATGAAAAAGGAGCGAACATATGGAAGAAGGATTGTACTTTTCTCATCCCTTTTGGTGGAAATGGATCTTGTTGTACTAACTTTTGTCCTTCCTATATTCCTCTTCTTTCATGAGGGTGGAAGGGAACCAACTCAATGGGTGGTACTTCAACACCTATCTCCAACTATTATCGTCTTGTTCTGGTACTTTTGGTAAAGGGAGGTGTTAGACAAGTGGCCTCTCTAACTTAAGAGGGGGGGGGGGGTGAATTAAGTTATTCGATATTACCTATTCTTTTCTTTTGATGAATTATCTTTCCCTAATTATGCTTAAAAACCCCTTTTCAAAGATGAGGAATGAATGTTTTACTCTTAATAAAACAAAATTGTAAATGCAATAAGTATAAAAGAGTTAAGGGAAGAGAATTTGCAAACACGATTTATACTTGTTCGGCCAATCCACTTGCCTACGTCCAGTCCCCAAGTATCCACTTGAGATTTCCACTATTTTGTAAAGTCTTTTACAAACAATCAATTCTCCAACACCTTGGAACCCTTCCTAGTGTTGAGAATCAATCCAAACAACAAGAGAGCCACCCTCTCTTTAACCCAACGTACAAGTACAGATAGAATCGATGAAAACAAATGGACTCTCTTTTAGAGTGAATATGACAAGTTGAAAGCCTATAAGAGATCTTAATGATTTGCAAGTATTTGGCACAAGATCATTCAAAGTGATTTCAAAATATAATTATTTCACATGAGAAAATCTGGTTAAAATTCGAATCTGAGACATATATATATAAGGATGAAGATGAAACATTGTAATCCTTGATTAAAAGTCATGTCTCTTCAAGATTTTCAAAAACAGAACACTGGTAATCGATTACAAGGGTTTGGTAATCGATTACACAGTTCAATTTTGCGAACAGTTGTGCCTGAAATTCAAAATTTGAATTTCCTGCACTCTGGTAATCGATTACAAGAATTGGTAATCGATTACACAGATCAAAATTTTTGAAATTTAAATTCTGGAACATCTGGTAATCGATTACACATGTTGGTAATCGATTACCAGTTCAAAAATTTTAATTTTTGAACTGATTTTTACTTTATAAAAATATTTTCTTTAATTTCTTTTTCAGTGCCAAGTTACTTGCAATTGATAAGAACTCTTTTGACATATTATATCTAACTCAATCAAGCTTAAACTAATAAACCTTTGTGTTGACTTGATATTGATCTTGATCTTCTATTTATTCTTTGATGCTTGAATTGAATTTAGTTCTTTTCTTTGCCATTGCCTTTCTCATTTCTTTCATTCTTATTGGCATCATCAAAACCTGTAATTAAGGCATCTACAATCTCCCCCTTTTTGATGATGACAACCATCAATTTAGGGAAGAATGAAAAATACAGATATTTCAAGTCAATAATGATCACTCCCCTTAGTCTCCCCCTTTATGTTTATCTTTTAGAATGGCTGAGATACTTGGGAAATAGGATTTATCTTCTTGTAAAAAAAATTGTACAAGACCAAATAGATTTAAAAAAAATTTTAAAATAAATTTCAAAAACTTGTTTTCATCAAAATTCCATTTTTCATATTTCCAAATAGATTTAAAAAAAATTTTAAAATAAATTTCAAAAACTTGTTTTCATCAAAATTCCATTTTTCATATTTTCCTAATCTCTCCCTCTTTGGCATCATCAAAAGCAATATTAGGCACTCAAAATATATCAACGAACAGAATATACAAAACAACCACAACAAATTATACTAAACAGAGTGTACTAAACAGAGTATGCAACATAGTACCAAACTAAAGCATCAAACAGAAACAAAGTGGTCGAAAGTAGCCAAACCAAAGTAGCGAAGAACAATACCAAAACAAGTCTAAAGATAATGCCAAATACAAGGCAAGAGACAGAAATAGCTAAGGAGCATCAGAGGGTCAAGGATCAATGCCGAAAACATCCTCTAACCGGGTAAGGCGAGTCTCCAAAGCGTCAAAGCGCTCGTCCACATGCAACCTGAAGTTGCGAATCTCATCCAGAAGGTCAGTAAGAATATCAGTAGAAGCATCCCGATGAGGGGGTGATGGAGTACGCTCATCCATATCCTGGGAATGACGTCTTTTAACCCAAACACCATCTGGACCCTTGGTGTACCCAAATGAACCAACCACAGCAGCTCCAATGGCATCGGAGTGCTTGACTGGGAGCCAACTTTCATGGTTAAGCGGGACATTAAAGTGAGCCAAAAAGAGAGAAATCAAATGAGCATAAGGTAAAGGAGCGTTGGCACACATAGCTTTGTTCATCCGATAACGAACCAAATTAGCCCAGTTGATTTGCCGTCCAGTCAGTAAAGCCCACATTAGAATAACATCCTCTTCAGTGCTTGGGCCAAATTAGTAGAGCGAGGAAGCAAAATACGGACAATGATATAGTGCATGAGACGACTGTTAAAAGTGAATGACCCAGCAAGCAGACGACCATCCAACTCAGCATTTTCAATATAAATCATCCTATGAGCATTTTCAGGATTATAGTCTAACTCCCATTCTTCAGTCACAGTCCCCTCAAAAAATGCTCCATCACTACTTAATTTGGTCAGGGTATAAAATAAGGACTGATCAATAACAATTGGGATTCTCTTAACTTCACTACGAATTACCCCATCCGTTATTTTCATATTGCTATAAAATATCCTAACTAATTCAGGATAAATTTGCGAACGCAGTTGCATAAAATCCAACAACCCACAAGTACGAAAAGTTTCGTAACAGTCAAAACCTTGGTTTTCAAAGAACTCTACGCTAAGATACTTAGGTTCGATGATATCTCTAGTTGAAAATAGAGAATAATACTGTAACACCCGCAATTTTTCTTACTGGTGTATAGATAGAATAAAGAAAATTTTAAAATAGTAATAATCATTTAATTATAAAGTATTTAGTAGCTTTTAATAGACAACCAAATTTATAATACCCAACCACAATTATGAGTAAATTTCTCTAGAGAGGTGTTTGAGAAAATAACCTAAGACACCTTTAGTAATTATACAGTTAAGGAAAATATAGATTTAATTATTAAAAATAGCTAAAACTCTAAGGTATCTATACCTTTATTCAAAATACTCTTAATATAATTAGTGATGAGTTTTAGAAAATTATTTAGAATTTTTCTAGCACTTCTGGGCAAAAAGATCAAAATGCCCCAATTAACAGTATAACCATAGCCAACATATAAAAAAAAAAATTTGTAGAAAAATATGGAAGATATATTTTGAACCTTAAAAGATGATTTAAAATTATAATTATAATTCTATACAATCTCTGTAAATAAAACCTTAATTTTCTCTCTCTACTTACTGTAACGCCCGCTTCTTACCGTTTTACCGCATTTCGTGTTTTATTGAATTGTTAAAATTATTTTTTTATCACCAAAATTTATATTTTTGGATTTAGTATTAAATTTCCTATTTTTAGGAATTTTCTGGGAATTTTTGGGATTTTTTCTGCAAAAATTGACCTTTTTGCCCTCCGGTACCCCGACCCGGGCCCGAATACTCTTGATCCGGGCCAGAAAAAAATTGCACAAACCTTATTTTCTCCTCTGAAAATTACGCTGCACAGCATGGTGCATGTGTGCCACTTGTCCATGTCTTCCTTCACACCATTAAGTCTATATAAAGGAGAAGCTTCACTTTATGGCCATTTTTCACTTAGCCATCTTCTCCACCTACCCATTTTCTCTCTTCTTCTTCTTCTTTCTCCCTTGCTGGCCGCGCACCACCACCCTTCTTCTCCCCAAAATTTCTTCATCTCCACCCAAATCACCAACCAAGCTTAAGTCCCATTCTTGGATTTAAGCTAAAGAAAAAAAAAATACATACTTTCTACCAAAAATCCACTTGTTGGAGGCTTGAAGGAGGAGCTTGAAGGGGCTGTTGGAGGAGGAAAAATCTGCACTCATTCCCTTGAAGATCTAAGGTAAAGGGGGGGAGAACTTGAACTCTAGTAGGCCATGTAACTAGAGTCAAGGATTTGCCCTTGAATCCTTGCTTTTTCTCTTGTTTTTCTCTTGAAAAATCAAACCTTTGAGCTTGTTTTTGAGAAAATATTTTCGATCTTGATGAGCTGGGTTATTGTTGTTGTTTGCATGTCTTTGATCTTGTTTGGATTGTTGTTGATGGTTGGGTTGTGTTGCATGCAAGCCAAGGAAGGATTTTTGTTGAAAAATCCCTCCTTTTTCCCCTTAAGCTCTCGGCCAAGAGAGGAAGAGGTGGCTGCATGTGTGCAAAAATTATTTTGATGGTTTGGATGTGATTATATGATGGATATATGTACATGCATGTGGTTGATCTTAAGTGAAAAAATTGATTTGGTGATTTATCTTGAAAATAATGATGTTTTGAGCTTGAAAATGGAGTTATGAACTTTAATGTGTATGTGGATGATTTTGAGTGGATTAGTATGATATTTGGCATTTAGATTGTTTATTGATGAATGTGTGAAGTTTTGGTAAAGATTGGATGTTGTGAAAAATTTGAAGTTTTGGATGAACATTCAAGGTTGCTCTTGATGTTCATGAGTGTTCTTGATGAAACTCATCAAGAATGTCCTTTTGATCCTAAAAAGATCAAAAGGATGTTTAAAACATGTTTTTGGGCTAAATTGGCCCAAAAGAACTAAAGAATAAATTTGTAACAAAAAGGACTAAATTGCGAATAAGATAAGTTTTTAAATTAAGTAATTAAATTCGGATTTTTATTTTAACTAAAATAAAAATCTATTTAAAAGTCATATTTTTATTTATTATGAATAAAAATGGGCTCTCATGGGGCCAATAACCTTTAGGCTTTTGTTTAGTCCCCAAAGCCTTCAAAAAGAAAGTCAAAACTCAATTTAAAAGACAACTAAAAATAATTCATGGGCTTAGGTTTAGATTAGGGTTGAACTTCAACACTAATCTAAGTTGTGAAAATTAAACTTAGGATTAATTAGTAGACTTAACTAATTTAATCACCTAAGTTGATTAGCCTAAATTACTTAAGTTAATTAATAATTAATTAAGTCTAAAGATAATTAATATTAATATAAGTGTTAATTAAGTAATTAATCTCTAACGACGGTTAAAAACTAATTAATTATAATTTAACCTTAACCAAGCATAATTAAAAACCTTAATCCAAGATTAAGGAAGAGATTAAGGGATAATTAGAAATTAATTAGGATCTTAAGTAAGGATTAATACTTAATTAAAGAAGGAAAGATTAATTGGCATTCGATTAATGAAGACTAGTTATGATTAAAGGTCAAGCCTAATCTTAATTAGTCATACAAGTGAAATTAGGATTAGTAATGCCTTTCATAAGACATATCCATAAGCCTTAGTAAATTGTAGGACTTAAATGAATATGATTATCAATAAAGCTAGCACAAACTACCTTAAAAGATTATAACCAACACTTTCTCTCTACATAAAACTTGAGAAGCTTGGCAAGAGAGCGTGATTTGGTTTTCCTCAAAAGAAAGACCTTGAATCTACAAGGTTGCACCACAATAAAGTGGTGACGTAAAAAGATTCAATGGATTTGTCTGAAGGACGTAATATTGTAAGTGTTTGCGGTGTGACATACATCATGTGCATCAATAATGATTAAGGTTCAAAAGCCTTACGACCTATATGGCAATACCACTCTAGTACAGTGTGAAACTGGATGGGACGGGTGCACTGGGTTTTGCAAAGAACACCAGCGGTCCAGTAAAGGAGACCAGCCCTGAGGATGAGTCAGGTCCCGGAATGGCATAAGTGGCGTAGGCTCGCCCCCTACTGTCGTGCAAACGGGGTACAAGCTTGACTATCCTGTCGCTCTCAAGTTCTCATAATCAGCGAGTTTGTCTGGAAGTCGGAAAATCGTCTTGGCCAAAGATTGAGCAATGCTCTTCATACTATTTGCTAGTACAGACTATACTCCTGATATATTGTACATATATGGTCGAGCAGTTGCTATGTGCTCTGCTTTTGGTGCTGTTTTCCCCGGGCCCTCATGCATTAGATACATATGGCATGGTAGCATCAGCTGCATATTTGTGATTGAGATTATGTGGATGCTTGTGAATATTTTATTGATGCTCTAGTTACTATATTCTACTTGATATGAGTTCATGTGATGTTCTCACCCTTCCTTTTCTGCTTCTGTTATTCCCTGTCGTCGTACTTCTTCGCCACGTCGACAGTTGGTATTGGAGAGATTCAGGATGTCCACTATGAGGATCACGTTGAGGTGGGAGCCACGAGGCCAGTGGCGAATTACCGACGTCCCTAGGCAATGTGTTTTCACGGGGGAGGTGCGCATCACCATTTCTCATCCCAGCCTTCCCCTGGTACCAGAGATAGATTTCACAGTGCCGGTGATCCTTGAGTTTGAGACTCCACCCAGACTCCGTCACTACACTACTTTTCTCAACCGTCGTCATCGCCCCTCTCCATCAGCATCGTCACAGTCCTCACGGATAGCGACCATGGGCGAGCCAGATTCCCCTCGTTACTCTCCCGGTCCAGAGATGTCACCTCCACAGCCCGTATATTTTGACACATTTGGCCGTTCCCGTCCGAGTGAGCCAGACATGATCGTGATCGATGACACTACATCTGAGGAGGAGGACCCAGAGGAAGACCTGAAGGATGACTCTGAGGATGAGGAGCCGGAAGAGGATTCTTCCAGTGACGACCCCTCAGAAGACTTTGGGATGATCAACCTCGGGGGTACTGGAGGGAGGAGTTGTGGATGGATTCCTGCTGAGACGGATGATGACGAGTAGGATAGCGTGTCTGGGGGTAGTCACGAGTCTAGTTAGTAGCAGCTTTGATTTAGTGGCCTTTTGTTTTGTTTTATTTAGGCTGAGGTTTTATTTATTATAGTCTACTACTAGAACTCTTGTTTTGTATGGTGGTATTGTTTACTCCGGGATTACTTTGACACTATGGTTCTGTATATATGTTATGAGGTTTTCTTCCCATGATCCCCTTTATATCTGCGTGTATGTTGTGTATGTATGCGGAATGATTGAATCGTCTAGATGTTTTTAGAAAATGAATTTCAGACTTAAGAAAAGGACGTTTTCATGAATACTTAAAATGGAATTAGAATGCGATTAGTTGTTGATGACTAAGTTTCTTATTAAAAACTCTTTCAAAAAAAAAAAAATATTCCCGTATTTTCTAAGCATACACTTAAAAATGAGAGTCATCGGTTACGTTCGTAATGTGATACTCTTAGCGGTATAACTAAGGGTGTCGCAAATACCTCTCCCGTTGATCATTGGTCGAAAATAGAGCGAGAGAGCGAGATGGATTGGGGGCCGCCGGAGGATCACCGGAGGTGTCTTGACGAGGTTGACGAGGGGCGGAGTGTTTTTGACGTTTCGATGATTCCGCCATTGAAGGAGACGATTCAAGAAATTGTTCGGTGGGTTTTGTAGTAATGAGGAGAGGATTAATTTGCAAGAAACGGAATGTAATTCCGTTAAGAAATGAAGGAGTTATGAAAATTTGAAGAGGAAAAGAGGTAGGGTCGTGCGCACAGCAGAGAGAGAAGAGGAAACTGTTCGTAAGAGAGAGAAAGACAAATTTATAGAGTTCTCAGTATGGTAATCGATTACGTCTTGTTGTAATCGATTACCACGTTTCCAGAAGTGAGAAAACTGTCGCATGTAATCGATTACGGCTATATGGTAATCGATTACAAGATAGAATGGTCTCAGGTAATCGATTACTGCACAGTGGTAATCGATTACCAGGAACCCAGATGAGCATCTGAATGATTTCACGCTCTCTGGTAATCGATTACACCTATCATGTAATCGATTACACACTTCCCAAAATTTTTATTTTAGGTTCTAAACCATTTTTATCCCTAAAAACTTTTATGAATCTAGGTTGGAAGCATCTAGAATACCTAATTCTCTCCTTATTGTAAAGAAATTGTCCTTAGGTAATGGCTTGGTAAAATATCTGCAAGTTGTTGTTTAGTCTCAATGAATTCTAGAACACAGTCTCCTTTTTGCACATGATCTCTAAGGAAATGATGTCTTATCTCAATATGTTTGGCTCTAGAATGTAACACGGGGTTTTTAGACAAATTAATGGCACTTGTATTATCACAACGAATTGGTATGTGATCTATATTTAAGCCATAGTCTGATAATTGTTGTTTCATCCAAAGAATTTGAGCTCAACAACTACCAGCATCAATATACTCTGCTTCCACAGTGGATAATGAAACACTGTTTTGCTTTTTACTATGCCATGATACTAATGCAGACCCAATAAAATGACAAGTACCACTGGTACTTTTTCTATCAGTTTTGCATCCCGCAAAATCTGAATCAGAATATCCTACTAGACTAAAAGGCATATTTTTAGGATACCATAAACCTAAGTTAACAGTTCCAAACAAATATCGCATAATTCTTTTTACAGCACTCAAATGGGATTCTTTAGGGTTAGATTGATATCTAGCACACAAGCATACACTAAACATAATATCAGGTCTACTTGCTGATAAATAAAGAAGGGATCCAATCATACCTCGATATTGATTTATATCTACAGACTTCCCATTTTCGTCTTTATCCAAGTAGCAAGCAGTGCTCATAGGTGTAGCCATATGTTTAGCGTTTTCCATTCCAAATTTCTTGAGAAGTTCTTTGCAATACTTGCTTTGGTTGATGAAGATACCATTTTTGGTTTGCTTAATTTGCAACCCAAGGAAGAAATTTAACTCCCCCATCATAGACATTTCAAACTCACTTTGCATGTCATTAGAAAAATCCTTGCACAAATTTTTATTAGTAGCACCAAAAATTATATCATCAACATATATTTGAACTAACAGAATGTCATGCATTTTTCTTTTAATAAAAAGTGTTGTATCAACCTTTCCTCTTGAAAATTCTTTTTTTAAAAGAAATTTGCTTAATCTTTCATACCAAGCCCTAGGTGCTTGTTTCAATCCATATAAGGCCTTTTTTAATTTAAAAACATGATTAGGCAATTTTTCATTTTCAAAACCAGGAGGTTGTTCTACATACACTTCTTCTTTAATAAAACCATTGAGAAATGCACTTTTAACATCCATTTGATATAATTTGAAATCCATTATGGAAGCATATGCAAGCAACATTCTTATAGCTTCTAATCTAGCTACAAGTGCATAGGTTTCTTCATAATCTATTCCTTCTTCTTGATTATATCCTTTGGCCACTAACCTAGCTTTGTTTCTCACAACTATACCATGTTCATCTAACTTGTTTCTAAAAACCCATTTCGTTCCTATAATAGGATGATTACTTGGTCTATCAACTAGATCCCAAACTTGGTTTCTTTCAAATTGGTTTAATTCTTCTTGCATAGCAATAATCCAATGTTCATCTTTTAAGGCTTCATCTATATTTTTAACGTCAATTTTAGAAACAAAAGCCATATTATTGCATGTCTTTAAGAGAATGTCTAGTTGTTACCCCTTTTGATATATCTCCTATGATGTTATCTATAGGATGATCTTTTAGAGTTCTCCACTCTTTTGGAAGATCCAAGTTTGTTTGGTTTTCTTCTATTATAGGATTTTCTAAATTTTCTATATCTTTATCTTTGTGAACTTCTTCATTTATGTGGGTATTTTCTAGATTTTCTACAATATCATCAATTATTTCTTTTCTAGGATAAGATGTGCTAGACTCATCAAAAGCTACATGTATAGATTGTTCTATTGTCATAGTTCTCTTGTTATATACTCTATATGTTTTACTATTCAATGAGTATCCAAGAAATATCCCTTCATCTGATTTAGCATCAAATTTACCTAAATCTTCTTTTCCATTATTTAGAATAAAACATTTGCATCCAAAAATATGAAGATGAGAGATATTTGGTTTTCTACCATTGAATAATTCATAGGGTGTTTTCTTTAAGATTGGTCCAATTAGAGCCCTATTCATTGTGTAACAAGCAGTACTTACTGCTTCTGCCCAAAAATATTTTGGAATATTAGAATCATTAAGCATTGTTCTTGCTAGTTCTTCTAGTGATCTATTTTTCCTTTCAACTACTCCATTTTGTTGTGGAGTTCTAGGGGCAGAAAAATTATGTTCTATGCCATTTTCATCACAAAACATATCAAAGTTTTTATTTACAAACTCCCCTCCATGATCACTCCTAATGGAAGCTATTTTAATATTTTTCTTATTTTAAATCATTTTTGCAAATTTTCTAAAGGTATGAAATGCATCACTCTTATTTGCAAGAAATAAAGTCCATGTAAATCTAGAAAAATCATCTACTATTACAAGAGCATAATAACTACCACCAAAACTCACAGTTCTAGATGGACCAAAGAGATCCATATGTAAAAGCTGTAAAGGCCTAGTGGTTGATACTATGTTCTTAGATTTAAAAGAGACTCTTACTTGTTTACCTTTTTGACAAACATCACAAAGTTTGTCTTTTTCAAATTTTATTTTAGGTAAACCAATAACTAAGTCTTTTGAAACCAATTTATTTAAATGATCCATGTTTATATGAGCAATTCTTTTATGCCACAACCAAGATTCATCATTTTTACTAATAAGGTATTGGTTATGATTTGTAGTATTATCTAATTTTATCTTATATACATGATTTATTCTATATCCTATATACTTAATGTTTTTGTCATGTTTAGATTCAATAAAGCAACATTGTGAATCAAATGATACTAAGAATCCTTTATCACATAATTGACTAACACTAAGTAAGTTATGCTTAAGGCCATCAATAAGTAAGACATTTTCTATGGAGGTTGAATGATTTGTACCTATTTTTCCAATTCCCAAGATTTTACCCTTGTTGTTATCTCCATAGGTAACATGTCCACTGTTCTTTGGAGTGATGTCCATAAGCTTTGAGATATCCCCGGTCATGTGCTTGGAGCATCCACTGTCGATGTACCAAGTATGTTTCATGGAATCCTACAAGTCACAACATTGTTTAATTTAGGTACCCAAACTTTCTTTGGGTCCTTAGAGTTAGTGCTAATTAAAGATCCTTTTGGGATCCACATCATATTTTTGAGATTTGTAGAATTCTTTCTAAAATAACAGTTTGATGCATTATGACCCTTCTTTCCATAATAAAAGCATGTTAAGAATGGAGAACTGGTGGATTGAGCATTTACAAAGAAATTTTTATAACTCTTTTGTTGAGTTTGAGGATTGTATCCTAATCCTGCTTTGTCAAATACACACCTTTGATTTCCTAAAATAACATCTAAATTATTTTTACCAAAGGTGAATTTTGCAAGAGTAGTGCTTAATTTATTAATTTCCTCTTTATGCTTTAGACATGATATGCATGGATGAATTTCTTTGTTGTTTTCTAAATTAATGATAGAACTCAAATTTTCATTTTTAGAGTTTACTGATTTAAATTCATTTCTTAGATTATCTAGTTCTCTATTTAATTTAGAAATTTCTTCCTCAAGCTTTGTAGTGGTTTTCTTATATGATGAAACTAGTTTTGCTAATTTAAATGATTCTTTATGTAAATCATTAAATGCTTCTTGTAATTCATCAAATGAGATGGATGTATCATTGTTAGAAGATGTTACCTCTTCTTCACTTTCGTAGTCTTTGGCCATAAGTCCTAGGTTGACAGTTTCATTTTCTGAGTCACTGGAACTTATGTCATTGTCATCCCATGTGATGTAAGCTTTCTTTGTTTTCTTGTCTTTGAATGTCTTCTTGTTTGATTTTTCCATTCTTTTCTTGTAAATTGGACATTCTAGTCTGAGATGCCTTGGTTGGTTGCATTCGAAGCATTTTTGGATTGATTGAGAGTCTTCTCCTTTCTTCTTTATGTTGGGTGTAGGTCTTCTTCTATTTCCTCTATTTCTTAGAAACTTGTTGAACCTTTTAACAAAAAGACTGAATTCTTCGTCATCGTCCAAGTCCTCATCTTCGATAATATCTTCTTCTTCATGGACCGTTGATGATGAAGCTTTGAGAGCAATACTTTTCTTACTTCTGTCATTTTCTTCATTTTGATTTAGTCTTGTCAACTCTAACTCATGTTCTTAAAGTTTCCCAAAGAGTGAATGAAGAGACATAGTTGTAAGATCTTTTGATTCTGCAATCGCGGTCACTTTTGGCTGCCATTGCCTATTCAAACACCTTAGAACTTTGTTAATTAAATCTTCATTTGGAAAACTTTTTCCTAATGATGCAAGATGATTAACAATATGAGTGAATCTCTTTTGCATTTCTTGTATATTTTCATTTTGATTCATTCTAAATAGTTCATATTCATGTGTGAGGGTTTTTATTCTAGATCTTTTGACATCACTAGTTCCCTCATGAGTCACTTCCAAAGCATCCCACATCTCTTTGGCACTCTTACAATTGGAGACTCTAAAATATTCATCAATGCCTAATGTAGATGTGATTATGTTTTTGGCCTTTAGGTTATATTGTACTTTTCTTTTATCCTCCTCACTCCATTGATCCCTAGGTGTTATCTTAATTTCATCTCCTAGTTGCATTGAAGGAACAAAAGGTCCATTTTCTATAGCATCCCAAATGTTTAGATCAAATGATTCTATAAAGATTTGCATCCTAGATTTCCAATAGTGAAATCCTTCTCCATTAAACACAGGTGGTCTATTAAAGGAGTTTCCTTCACCAAAAAGAGAGTTGGATGAGGCCATAGTTGATCTTGAGGCTTCTAATCCTTAAACAAGATACAAGATCTGATACCACTAGTTAGACAAGTGGCCTCACTAACTTAAGAGGGGGGGGGGGGGTGAATTAAGTTATTCGATATTACCTATTCTTTTCTTTTAATGAATTATCTTTCCCTAATTATGCTTAAAAACCCCTTTTCAAAGATGAAGAATGAATGTTTTACTCTTAATAAAACAAAATTGTAAATGCAATAAATAAACAAGAGTTAAGGGAAGAGAATTTGCAAACACGATTTATACTGGTTCGGCCAATCCACTTGCCTACGTCCAGTCCCCAAGTATCCACTTGAGATTTCCACTATTTTGTAAAGTCTTTTACAAACAATCAATTCTCCAACACCTTGGAACCCTTCCTAGTGTTGAGAATCAATCCAAACAACAAGAGAGACACCCTCTCTTTAACCCAACGTACAAGTACAGATAGAATCAATGAAAACAAATGGACTCTCTTTTAGAGTGAATATTACAAGTTGAAAGCCTATAAGAGATCTTAATGATTTGCAAGTGTTTGGCATAAGATCATTCAAAGTGATTTCAAAATATAATTATTTCACATGAGAAAATCTGGTTAGAATTCAAATCTGAGACATATATATATAAGGATGAAGATGAAACATTGTAATCCTTGATTAAAAGTCATGTCTCTTCAAGATTTTCAAAAACAGAACACTAGTAATTGATTACAAGGGTTTGGTAATCGATTACACAGTTTAGTTTTGCGAACAGTTGTGCCTGAAATTCAAAATTTGAATTTCCTGCACTCTGGTAATCGATTACAAGAATTGGTAATCGATTACACAGATCAAAATTTTTGAAATTTAAATTCTGGAACAGCTAGTAATCGATTACACATGTTGGTAATCGATTACCAGTTCAAAAATTTTAATTTTTGAACTGATTTTTACTTTATAAAAATATTTTCTTTAATTTCTTTTTCAGTGCCAAGTTACTTGCATTTGATAAGAACTCTTTTGACATATTATATCTAACTCAATCAAGCTTAAACTAATAAACCTTTGTGTTGACTTGATATTGATCTTGATCTTCTATTTATTCTTTGATGCTTGAATTGAATTTAGTTCTTTTCTTTGCCATTGCCTTTCTCATTTCTTTCATTCTTATTGGCATCATCAAAACCTGTAATTAAGGTATCTACAGGAGGAAGCTAGGGACCAAGGAAGTTCCAATCCTCCAATCTGTGGATAGAAATAGTCCCAATTCATTGGCAGTCGTCCTTCCCATCACTCTAAATATCTTCTTTGTCAAAAATTGATCCTAAAGTATAATTTATTACCCTCTTTCACTCTATGAAAAAGGAGCGAACTTATGGAAGAAGGATGGTACTTTTCTCATCCCTTTTGGTAGAAATAGATCTTGTTGTACTAACTTTTGTCCTTCCAATATTCCTCTTCTTTCACCAGGGTGGAAGGGAACCAACTCAATGGGTGGTACTTCAACACCTATCTGCAACTATTATCGTCTTGTTCCGATGCTTTTGGTAAAGGGAGGAAGCTAGGGACCAAGGAAGTTCCAATCCTCCAATCTGTAGGTAGAAATAGTCCCCATTGCATTGGCTTTCGTCCTTCCCTTCACTCTAAAGTTCTTCTTTGGCCCAAATTGATCCCAAGGGTTAATTTATAATCCACTTTCTCTCTATGAAAAAGGAGCGAACATATGGAAGAAGGATGGTACTTTTCTCATCCCTTTTGGTAGAAATAGATCTTGTTGCACTGACTTTTGTCCTTCATATATTCCTCTTCTTTCACCAGGATGGAAGGTAACCAACTCAATGGGTGGTACTTCAACACCTTTCTCCAACTATTATCCTCTTGTTCCGATGCTTTTGGTAAAGGGAGCAAGCTAGGGACCAAATAAGTTCCAATCCTCCAGTCTGTGGATAGAAATAGTCCCCATTGCATTGGCTGTCATCCTTCCCATCACTCTAAATTTCTTCTTTGGCCAAAATTGATCCTAAAGTATAATTTATTATCCTCTTTCACTCTATGAAAAAGGAGCGAACATATGGAAGAAGGATGGTACTTTTCTCATCCCTTTTGGTAGAAATAGATCATGTTGCACTAACTTTTGTCCTTCCTATATTCCTCTTCTTTCACGAGGGTGGAAGGGAACCAACTCAATGGGAGGTAGTTCAACACCTATCTCCAACTATTATCGTCTTGTTCTGATGCTTTTGGTAAAGGGAGGAAGCTGGGATCAAGGAAGTTCCAATCCTCCAATCTGTGGATAGAAATAGTCCCCATTGCATTGGCTTTCGTCCTTCCCTTCACTCTAATGTCTTATTTCGACCAAAATTGATCCTAGAAGACAACATATCATCCTCTTTCTCTCAATGGGTGGTACTTCAACAACTTTCTCCAACTATTATCGTCTTGTTCCGATGATTTTGGTAAAGGGAGGAAGCTGGGACCAAGGAAGTTCCAATCCTCCAATCTGTGGATAGAAATAGTCCACATTGCATTGGCTGTCATCCTTCCCTTCACTCCAAATTTCTTCTTTGGCCAAAATTGATCCTAAAGTATAATTTATTATCCTCTTTCTCTCTATGAAAAAGGAGCGAACATATGGAAGAAGGATGGTACTTTTCTCATCCCTTTTGGTGGAAATAGATCTTGTTGTACTAACTTTTGTCCTTCCTATATTCCTCTCCTTTCACGAGGGTGGAAGGGAACCAAATCAATGGGTGGTACTTCAACACCTATCTCCAACTATTATCGTCTTGTTCCGATGCTTTTGGTAAAGGGAGGAACCTAGGGACCAAGGAAGTTCCAAACCTACAATTTGTGGATAGAAATAGTCCTTATTGCTTTGGCTGTCGTCCTTTCCTTCACTCTAAATTTCTTCTTTGGCCAAATTTTATTCTAAATAAAATTTATTACCCTCTTTCTCTCTATGAAAAAGGAGCGAACATATGGAAGAAGGATGGTACTTCTCTGATCCATTTTGGTAGAAATAGATCTTGTTGTACTAACTTTTGTCTTCCCTATATTCCTCTTCTTTCACGTGGGTGGAAGGGAACCAACTCAATGGGTGGTACTTCAACACCTATCTCCAACTATTATCGTCTTGTTCCGATGCTTTTGGTAAAGGGAGGAAGCTAGGGACCAAGGAAGTTCCAATCCTCCAATCTGTGGGTAGAAATAGTCCCCATTGCATTGGCTTTCGTCCTTCCCTTCACTCTAAAGTTCTTGTTTGGCCAAAATTGATCCCAAGGGATAATTTATCATCCTCTTTCTCTCTATGAAAAAGGAGCGAACATATGGAAGAAGGATGCTACTTTTCTCATCCCTTTTGGTAGAAATACATCTTGTTGCACTGACTTTTGTCCTTCCTATATTCCTCTTCTTTCACCAGGATGGAAGGTAACCAACTCAATGGGTGGTACTTCAACACCTTTCTCCAACTATTATCGTCTTGTTCTGAAGCTTTTGGTAAAGGGAGGAAGCTGTGACCAAGGAAGTTCCAATCCTCCAATCTGTGAATAGAAATAGTCCCATTGCATTGGCTTTCGTCCTTCCCTTCACTCAAAATTTCTTCTTTGGCAAAAATTGATCCTTGATTGTTTTGCAGGAATACAAGAAAGGGAGTTGCTGGATAAAGATGGAGGGAGTAGCTACACTACAAGGGAGTTTCCTCCACCTTTTTCTCCTTTTTCTTCTTCATCTTCTTCTTCTACTTCACCTATTTCTTTTGCTAAAGCTCCCTACATGATTCCCAAGTATTATTGTTATGAGCATTAGAGATTATATGCTTGGGAATAATGAGCCTTGTTTCTTTGTTGACTAGGTTACGCAAGGATGTCCATATTGAGGCCTTAGCTTGGATTCACTAATCCAAAGGGAAGTCTCCACCTTCCTTCTATGTCATCCATCTCCTTCTATTCTTTTCTACACCTGATTTTTCTTCCTCCTTTTCAGATTTGAGGGCAAATGCTTTTCAAGGGGGAGGGGATGATGACATCCTGTCAGCTGACAGATTATAGCTTACTTGGAGCTGCTTGAAGTGCTTGGGGCTGAGCCAAGCATGAGCCTTCCTTCATGAGGGTCAACTCTGGGTCAACTCTTGACCATTGACCAAAGTCAAAGTTAACATACAAGACTCATGTAATTAGGATTATTGATGACGTAATTAGGACCATAGGATTAGATGATGTAATTAGGACCATAGGATTTTATGATGTAATTGGGTCCATAGGATCTATTAGGGGCGCCCATGTCATGTAAGTGGGTTTAATGGCTAATTAGTGACTTAGCTACATGGGTTAGAGGGTCATGGGATCAATTCCCATGTAGGATGAATTTTAAACTCATCTTTTCCATTTTATGGAGAGTGGGGCGCATAAGTGAGTGGATTAGTGGCTAAAAGCTTAGCTTAGCTTAATGCCTTTAGGTGAGTGGGTTCAAATCCCACCTTGGATGAGTATTCACTCATCTTTTTATTATTTTCTTTTTTTTCTTTTCCTTGAAGTCCCACATCGCCCAAGATGGCCGCCCCCTCCCCCTCCTTCTCCTATATAAAGGAGCCCTTCCCTCATGTAAAAGAACAATTGAATTTTGAAGTAAAGGCATTATGCCCATTTTTCTCCTCTTTGTGAGTTGAGAATCTCCTCCCTTGTGAGTTGAGTGTGCTTGGAGGTTGTTGCTTAAACCATGGATGAGTCTTATCTAATTCTCCTGAATTAGTGGCGACTGGCGATTGATCTTATCTGCTGCAAGAAAGGACTTGCATCAGTGGCGATCTTCCACTTCTTTCCTCTCCATTTTTCTTTCATTTTCCACGTGAATATAGCAGCTGTTCCAGCACCTATATTTGCATTTTAATTGCTTAATTTTGGTTCTAATTGGTTTGCTTTGCTCAATTCTAGGTCCTTGGCAATTCCTGTCATCACTTCCCTTCACTCCAAATTTCTTCTTTGGCCAAAATTGATCCTAAAGTATAATTTATTATCCTCTTTCTCTCTATGAAAAAGGAGCGAACATATGGAAGAAGGATGGTACTTTTCTCATCCCTTTTGGTGGAAATAGATCTTGTTGTACTAACTTTTGTCCTTCATATATTCCTCTTCTTTCACGAGGGTGGAAGGGAACCAAATCAATGGGTGGTACTTCAACACCTATCTCCAACTATTATCGTCTTGTTCCGATGCTTTTGGTAAAGGGAGGAACCTAGGGACCAAGGAAGTTCCAAACCTCCAATCTGTGGATAGAAATAGTCCCCAGTGCATTGGCTGTCGTCCTTTCCTTCACTCTATATTTCTTCTTTGGCCAAATTTGATCCTAAAGTAAAATTTATTACCCTCTTTCTCTCTATGAAAAAGGAGCGAACATATGGAAGAAGGATGGTACTTCTCTCATCCCTTTTGGTAGAAATAGATCTTGTTGTACTAACTTTTGTCTTCCCTATATTCCTCTTCTTTCACGAGGGTGGAAGGGAACCAACTCAATGGGTGGTACTTCAACACCTATCTCCAACTATTATCGTCTTGTTCCGATGCTTTTGGTAAAGGGAGGAAGCTAGGGACCAAGGAAGTTCCAATCCTCCAATCTGTGGGTAGAAATAGTCCCCATTGCATTGGATTTCGTCCTTCCCATCACTCTAAAGTTGTTGTTTGGCCAAAATTGATCCCAAGGGATATTTTATCATCCTCTTTCTCTCTATGAAAAAGGAGCGAACATATGGAAGAAGGATGGTACTTTTCTCATCCCTTTTGGTAGAAATAGATCTTTTTGCACTGACTTTTGTCCTTCCTATATTCCTCTTCTTTCACCAGGATGGAAGGTAACCAACTCAATGGGTGGTACTTCAACACCTTTCTCCAACTATTATCGTCTTGTTCCGAAGCTTTTGGTAAAGGGAGGAACCTGTGACCAAGGAAGTTCCAATCCTCCAATCTGTGAATAGAAATAGTCCCATTGCATTGGCTTTCGTCCTTCCCTTCACTCCAAATTTCTTGTTTGGCCAAAATTGATCCTAAAGTATAATTTATTATCTTCTTTCTCTCTATGAAAACGGAGCGAACATATCGAAGAAGGATGGTACTTTTCTCATCCCTTTTGGTGGAAATAGATCTTGTTGTACTAACTTTTGTCCTTCCTATATTCCTCTTCTTTCACGAGGGTGGAAGGGAACCAACTCAATGGGTGGTACTTCAACACCTATCTCCAACTATTATCGTCTTGTTCCGATGCTTTTGGTAAAGGGAGGAAGCTAGGGACCAAGGAAGTTCTAAACCTCCAATCTGTGGATATAAATAGTCCCCATTGCATTGGCTGTCGTCCTTCCCTTCAATCTAAATTTCTTCTTTGGCCAAATTTGATCCTAAAGTAAAATTTATTACCCTCTTTCTCTCTATGAAAAAGGAGCGAACATATGAAAGAAGGATGGTACTTCTCTCATACCTTTTGGTAGAAATAGATCTTGTTGTACTAACTTTTGTCTTCCCTTTATTCCTCTTCTTTCACGAGGGTGGAAGGGAACCAACTCTATGGGTGGTACTTCAACACCTATCTCCAACTATTATCGTCTTGTTCCGATGCTTTTGGTAAAGGGAGGAAGCTAGGGACCAAGGAAGCTCCAATCCTCCAATTTGTGGGTAGAAATAGTCCCCATTGAATTGGGTTTCGTCCTTCCCTTCACTTTAAAGTTCTTCTTTGGCCAGAATTGATCCCAAGGGATAATTTATCATCCTCTGTCTCTCTATGAAAAAGGAGCGAACATATGGAAGAAGGATGGTACTTTTCTCATCCCTTTTGGTAGAAATAGATATTGTTGCACTGACTTTTGTCCTTCCTATATTCCTCTTATTTCATCAGGATAGAAGGTAACCAACTCAATGGGTGGTACTTCAACACCTTTCTCCAACTATTATCGTCTTGTTCCGAAGCTTTTGGTAAAGGGAGGAAGCTGCGACCAAGGAAGTTCCAATCCTCCAATATGTGGATAGAAATAGTCCCAATGCATTGACTTTCGTCCTTCCCTTCACTCTAAAGTTCTTCCATGGCCAAAATTGATCCCAAAGGATAATATATCATCCTCTTTCTCTCTACGGAAAAGGGGCGAACATATGGAAGAAGGCTGGAAATTTTCTCATCCCCTTTGGTAGAAATAGATCATGTTGCACTAACTTTTGTCCTTCCCATATTCCTCTTCTTTCACCAGGGTGGAAGGTAACCAACTCAATGGGTGGTAGTTCAACACCTATCTCCAACTATTATCGTCTTGTTCCGAAGCTTTTGGTAAAGGGAGGAAGCTGCGACCAAGGAAGTTCCAATCCTCCAATCTGTGGATAGAAATAGTCCCATTGCATTGGCTATCGTCCTTCCCTTCACTCTAAAGTTCTTCCTTGGCCAAAATTAATCCCAAAGGATAATATATCATCCTCTTTCTCTCTACGGAAAAAGGGGCGAACATATGGAAGAAGGCTGGTAATTTTCTTATCCCCTTTGGTAGAAATAGATCATGTTGCACTAACTTTTGTCCTTCCCATATTCCTCTTCTTTCACCAGGGTGGAAGGGAACAAACTCAATGGGTGGTAGTTCAACACCTATCTCCAACTATTATCGTCTTGTTCCGAAGCTTTTGGTAAAGGGAGGAAGCTGCGACGAAGGAAGTTCCAATCCTCCAATCTGTGGATAGAAATAGTCCCATTGCATTGGCTTTCGTCCTTCCCTTCACTCTAAAGTTCTTCCTTGGCCAAAATTGATCCCAAAGGATAATATATCGTCCTCTTTCTCTCTACGGAAAAGGGGCGAACATATGGAAGAAGGCTGATACTTTTCTCATCCCCTTTGGAAGAAATAGATCATGTTGCACTAACTTTTGTCATCCCTATTTTCCTCTTCTTTCCCGAGGATGGAAGGGAACCAACTCAATGGGTGGTACTTCAACACCTATCTCCAACTATTATCGTCTTGTTCTGATGCTTTTGGGAAAGGGAGGAAGCTAGGGTCCAAGGAAGTTCCAATCCTCCAATCTGTGGGTAGAAATATTCCCCATTGCATTGGCTTTCGTCCTTCCCTTCACTCTAAAGTTCTTCTTTGGCCAAAAATGATCCCAAGGGATAATTTATCATCCTCTTTATCTCTATGAAAAAGGAGCGAACATATGGAAGAAGGATGTTACTTTTCTCTTCCCATTTGGTAGAAATAGATCTTGTTGCACTGACTTTTGTCCTTCATATATTCCTCTTCTTTCACTAGGATGGAAGGGAACCAACTCAATGGGTGGCACTTCAACACCTATCTCCAACTATTGTCGTCTTGTTCCGATGCTTTTGGTAAAGGGAGGAAGCTAGGGACCAAGGAAGTTCCAATCCTCCAATCTGTGGATAGAAATAGTCCCATTGTATTGGCTTTCGTCCTTCCCTTCACTCTAAATTTCTTCCTTGGCCAAAATTGAACCCAAAGGATAATATATCATCCTCTTCCTCTCTACGGAGTGGGGCGAACATATGGAAGAAGGCTGATACTTTTCTCATCCCCTTTGGTAGAAATAGATCATGTTGCACTAACTTTTGTCCTTCCCATATTCCTCTTCTTTCACCAGGGTGAAAGGGAACCAACTCAATGGGTGGTAGTTCAACACCTATCTCCAACTATTATCGTCTTGTTCCGATGATTTTGGTAAAGGTAGGAAGCTAGGGACCAAGGAAGTTCCAATCCTCCAATCTGTGGATAGAAATAGTCCCCATTGCATTGGCTTTCGTCCTTCCCTTCACTCTAATGTCTTCGTTGGACAAAAATTGATCCTAAAGGATAATATATCATCCTCTTTCTCTCAATGGGTGGTACTTCAACAACTTTCTCCAACTAATATCGTTTTGTTCCGATGATTTTGGTAAAGGGAGGAAGCTGGGACCAAGGATGTTCCAAACCTCCAATCTGTGGATAGAAATAGTCCCCATTGCATTGGCTGTCATCCTTCCCTTCACTCCAAATTTCATCTTTGGCCAAAATTGATCCTAAAGTATAATATATTATCCTCTTTCTCTCTATGAAAAAGGAGCGAAGATATGGAAGAAGGATGGTACTTTTCTCATCCCTTTTTGTAGAAATAGATCTTGTTCTACTAACTTTTGTCCTTCCTATATTCCTCTTCTTTCACGAGGGTGGAAGGGAACCAACTCAATGGGTGGTAGTTCAACACCTATCTTCAACTATTATCGTCTTGTTCCGATGCTTTTGGTAAAGGGAGGAAGCTAGGGACCAAGGAAGTTCCAATCCTCCAATCTGTGGGTAGAAATAGTCCCCATTGCTTTGGCTTTCGTCCTTCCCTTCATTTTAAAGTTCTTCTTTGGCCAAAATTTATCCCAAGGCATAATTTATCATCCTCTTTATTTCTATGAAAAAGGAGCGAACATATGGAAGAAGGATGGTACTTTTCTCATCCCTTTTGGTAGAAATAGATCTTGTTGCACTGACTTTTGTCCTTCCTATATTCCTCTTCTTTCACCAGGATGGAAGGTGACCAACTCAATGGGTGGTACTTCAACACCTTTCTCCAACTATTATCGTCTTGTTCCGAAGCTTTTGTTAAAGGGAGGAAGCTGCGACCAAGGAAGTTCCAATCCTCCAATCTGTGGATAGAAATAGTCCCATTGCATTGGCTTTCGTCCTTCCCTTCACTCTAAAGGACTTCCTTGGCCAAAATAGGTCCCAAAGGATAATATATCATCCTCTTTCTCTCTACGGAAAAGGGGCGAACATATGGAAGAAGGCTGGTACTTTTCTCATCCCTTTTGGTGGAAATAATCTTGTTGTACTAACTTTTGTCCTTCCTATATTCCTCTTCTTTCACGAAGGTGGAAGGGAACCAACTCAATGGGTGGTACTTCAACACCTATCTCCAACTATTATCTTCTTGTTCCGATGCTTTTGGTAAAGGGAGGAAGCTAGGGACCAAGGAAGTTCCAAACCTCCAATCTGTGGATAGAAATAGTCCCCATTGCATTGGCTGTCGTCCTTCCCTTCAATCTAAATTTCTTCTTTGGCCAAATTTGATCCTAAAGTAAAATTTATTACCCTCTTTCTCTCTATGGAAAAGGAGGGAACATATGGAAGAAGGATGGTACTTCTCTCATACCTTTTGGTAGAAATAGTTCTTGTTGTACTAACTTTTGTCTTCCCTATATTCCTCTTCTTTCACGAGGGTGGAAGGGAACCAACTCAATGGGTGGTAGTTCAACACCTATCTCCAACTATTATCGTCTTGTTCTGATGCTTTTGGTAAAGGGAGGAACCTGGGACCAAGGAAGTTCCAATCCTCCAATCTGTGGATAGAAATAGTCCCAATTGCATTGGCTTTCGTCCTTCCCCTCACTCTAATGTCTTCTTTGGACCAATATTGATCCTAAAGGATAATATATCATCCTTTTTCTCTCAATGGGTCGTACTTCAACAACTTTCTCCAACTATTATCGTCTTTTTCCGATGATTTTGGTAAAGGGAGGAAGCTGGGACCAAGGAAGTTCCAATCCTCCAATCTGTGAATAGAAATAGTCCCCATTGCATTGGCTGTCGTCCTTCCTTTCACTCCAAATTTCATCATTGGCCAAAATTGATCCTAAAGTATAATTTATTATCCTCTTTCTCTCTTTGAAAAAGGAGCGAACGAATGAAATAAGGATGGTACTTTTCTCATCCCTTTTGGTTGAAATAGATCTTGTTGCACTGACTTTTGTCCTTCCTATATTCCTCTTCTTTCACGAGGGTGGAAGGGAACCAACTCAATGGGTGGTACTTCAACAACTTTCTCCAACTATTGTCATCTTGTTCGATGATTTTCGTAAAGGGAGGAAGCTGGGACCATGGAAGTTCCAATCCTCCAATCTGTGGATAGAAATTGTTTCCATTCCATTGGCTGTCGTCCTACCCTTCACTCTAAATTTCTTCTTTGGCCAAAATTTATCCTAAAGTATAATTTATTATCCTCTTTCAGTCTATGAAAAAGGAGCGAACATATGGAAGAAGGATGGTACTTTTCTCATCCCTTTTGGTAGAAATAGATCTTGTTGCACTGACTTTTGTCCTTCCTATATTGCTCTTCTTTCACCAGGATGGAAGGTAACCAACTCAATGGGTGGTACTTCAACACCTATCTCCAACTATTATCGTCTTGTTCCGATGCTTTTGGTAAAGGGAGGAAGCTAGGGACCAAGGAAGTTCCAATCCTGCAATCTGTGGATAGAAATAGTCCCCATTACATTGGCATTCGTCCGTCCCTTCACTCTAAAGTTCTTCTTTGGGCCAAAATTTATCCCAAGGAATAATATATCATCCTCTTTGTCTCTACGGAAAAGGGGCAAACATATGGAGAAAGGCTGGTGCTTTTCTCATCCCCTTTGGTTGAAAAAGATCTTGTTGCACTAACTTTTATTCTTCCTATATTCCTCTTCATTCACGAGGGTGGAAGGGAACCAACTCAATGGGTGGTACCTCAACACCTATCTCCAACTATTATCGTCTTGTTCCGATGCTTTGGGTAAAGGGAGGAAGCTGGGACCAAGGAAGTTCCAATCCTTCAATCTGTGGATAGAAATAGTCCCATTGCATTGGCTTTCCTCCTTCCCTTCATTCTAAAGTTCTTCCTTGGCCAAAATTTATCACAAAGGATAATATATCATCCTCTTTCTCTCTACGGAAAAGGGGCGAACATATGGAAGAAGGCTGGTACTTTTCTCATCCCTTTTGGTAGAAATAGATCATGTTGCACTAACTTTTGTCCTTCCCATATTCCTCTTCTTTCATCAGGGTGGAAGGGAACCAACTCAATGGGTGGTAGTTGAACACCTATCTCCAACTATTATCATCTTGTTCCGATGCTTTTGGTAAAGGGAGGAACCTGGGACCAAGGAAGTTCCAATCCTCCAATCTATGGATAGAAATAGTCCGTATTGCATTGGCTGTCATCCTTCCTTTCACTCCAAATTTCTTCATTGGCCAAAATTGATCCTAAAGTATAATTTATTATCCTCTTTCTCTCTATGAAAAAGGAGCGAACATATGAAATAAGGATGGTACTTTTCTCATCCCTTTTGGTAGAAATAGATCTTGTTGCGCTGACTTTTGTCCTTCCTATATTCCTCTTCTTTCACGAGGGTGGAAGGGAACCAACTCAATGGGTGGTAGTTCAACACCTATCTCCAACTATTATCGTCTTGTTCCGATGCTTTTGGTAAAGGGAGGAACCTGGGACCAAGGAAGTTCCAATCCTCCAATCTGTGGATAGAAATAGTCCCAATTGCATTGGCTTTCGTCCTTCCCCTCACTCTAATGTCTTCTTTGGACCAAAATTGATCCTAAAGGATAATATATCATCCTTTTTCTCTCAATGGGTCGTACTTCAACAACTTTCTCCAACTGTTATCGTCTTGTTCCGATGATTTTGGTAAAGGGAGGAAGTTGGGACCAAGGAAGTTCCAATCCTCCAATCTATGGATAGAAATAGTCCGCATTGCATTGGCTGTCGTCCTTCCTTTCACTCCAAATTTCTTCATTGGCCAAAATTGATCCTAAAGTATAATTTATTATCCTCTTTCTCTATATGAAAAAGGAGCGAACATATGGAAGAAGGATGGTACTTTTCTCATCCCTTTTGGTAGAAATAGATCTTATTGCACTGACTTTTGTCCTTCCTATATTCCTCTTCTTTCACCAGGATGGAAGGTAACCAACTCAATGGGTGGTACTTCAACACCTATCTCCAACTATTATCGTCTTGTTCTGATGCTTTTGGTAAAGGGAGGAAGCTAGGGACCAAGGAAGTTGCAATCCTGCAATCTGTGGATAGAAATAGTCCCCATTACATTGGCATTTGTCCTTCCCTTCACTCTAAAGTTCTTCTTTGGGCCAAAATTGATCCAAAGGGATAATATATCATCCTCTTTGTCTATACGGAAAACGGGCAAACATATTGAGAAAGGCTGGTGCTTTTCTCATCCCCTTTGGTAGAAAAAGATCTTGTTGCACTAACTTTTATTCTTCCTATATTCCTCTTATTTCACGAGGGTCGAAGGGAACAAACTCAATGGGTGGTACTTCAACACCTTTCTCCAACTATTATCGTCTTGTTCCGAAGCTTTTGGTAAAGGGAGGAAGCTGCGACCAAGGAAGTTCCAATCCTCCAATCTGTGGATAGAAATGTCCCATTGCATTGGCTTTCGTCCTTCCCTTCACTCTAAAGGACTTCCTTGGCCAAAATAGATCCCAAAGGATAATATATCATCCTCTTTCTCTCTACGGAAAAGGGGCGAACATATGGAAGAAGGCTGGTACTTTTCTCATCCCTTTTGGTAGAAATAGATCATGTTGCACTAACTTTTGTCCTTCCCATATTCCTCTTCTTTCACCAGGGTGGAAGGGAACCAACTCAATGGGTGGTAGTTCAACACCTATCTCCAACTATTATCGTCTTGTTCCGATGCTTTTGGTAAAGGGAGGAACCTGGGACCAAGGAAGTTCCAATCCTCCAATCCGTGGATAGAAATAGTCTCCATTGCATTGGCTTTCATCCTTCCCTTCACTCTAATGTCTTCTTTGGACCAAAATTGATCCTAAAGGATAATATATCATCCTCTTTCTCTCAATGGGTGGTACTTCAACAACTTTCTCCAATTATTGTCATCTTGTTCGATGATTTTGGTAAAGGGAGGAAGCTGGGACCAAGGAAGTTCCAATCCTCCAATCTATGGATAGAAATAGTCCGCATTGCATTGGCTGTCGTCCTTCCTTTCACTCCAAATTTCTTCATTGGCCAAAATTGATCCTAAAGTATAATTTATTATCCTGTTTCTCTTTATGAAAAAGAAGCGAACATATGAAATAAGGATGGTACTTTTCTCATCCATTTTGGTAGAAATAGATCTTGTTGCACTGACTTTTGTCCTTCCTATATTCCTCTTCTTTCACTAGGGTGGAAGGGAACCAACTCAATGGGTGGTAGTTCAACACCTATCTCCAACTATTATCGTCTTGTTCCGATGCTTTTGGTAAAGGGAGGAACCTGGGACCAAGGAAGTTCCAATCCTCCAATTTGTGGATAGAAATAGTCCCAATTGCATTGGCTTTCGTCCTTCCCCTCACTCTAATGTCTTCTTTGGACCAAAATTGATCCTAAAGGATAATATATCATCCTTTTTCTCTCAATGGGTCGTACTTCAACAAATTTCTCCAACTGTTATCGTCTTGTTCCGATGATTTTGGTAAAGGGAGGAAGCTGGGACCAAGGAAGTTCCAATCCTCCAATCTGTGGATAGAAATAGTCCCCATTGCATTGGCTGTCGTCCTTCCTTTCACTCCAAATTTCTTCATTGGCCAAAATTGATCCTAAAGTATAATTTATTATCCTCTTTCTCTCTATGAAAAAGGAGTGAACGAATGAAATAAGGATGGTACTTTTCTCATCGCTTTTGGTAGAAATAGATCTTGTTGCACTGACTTTTGTCCTTCCTATATTCCTCTTCTTTCACGAGGGTGGAAGGGAACCAACTCAATGGGTGGTACTTCAACAACTTTCTCCAACTATTGTCGTCTTGTTCGATGATTTTGGTAAAGGGAGGAAGCTGGGACCAAGGAAGTTCCAATCCTCCAATCTGTGGATAGAAATTGTTTCCATTGCATTGGCTGTCGTCCAACCCTTCACTCTAAATTTCTTCTTTGGCCAAAATTGATCCTAAAGTATAATTTATTATCCTCTTTCAGTCTTTAAAAGAGGAGCGCACATATGGAAGAAGGATGGTACTTTTCTCATCCCTTTTGGTAGAAATAGATCTTGTTGCACTGACTTTTGTCCTTCCTATATTGCTCTTCCTTCACCAGGATGGAAGGTAACCAACTCAATGGGTTGTACTTCAACACCTATCTCCAACTATTATCGTCTTGTTCCGATGCTTTTGGTAAAGGGAGGAAGCTAGGGACCAAGGAAGTTCCAATCCTGCAATCTGTGGATAGAAATAGTCCCCATTACATTGGCATTCGTCCTTCCCTTCACTCTAAAGTTCTTCTTTGGGCCAAAATTTATCCCAAGGAATAATATATCATCCTCTTTGTCTCTACGGAAAAGGGGCAAACATATGGAGAAAGGCTGGTGCTTTTCTCATCCCCTTTGGTTGAAAAAGATCTTGTTGCACTAACTTTTATTCTTCCTATATTCCTCTTCATTCACGACGGTGGAAGGGAATCAACTCAATGGGTGGTACCTCAACACCTATCTCCAACTATTATCGTCTTGTTCCGATGCTTTGGGTAAAGGGAGGAAGCTGGGACAAAGGAAGTTCCAATCCTCCAATCTGTGGATAGAAATAGTCCCATTGCATTGGCTTTCCTCCTTCCCTTCATTCTAAAGTTCTTCCTTGGCCAAAATTTATCACAAAGGATAATATATCATCCTCTTTCTCTCTACGGAAAGGGGGCGAACATATGGATGAAGGCTGGTACTTTTCTCATCCCTTTTGGTAGAAATAGATCATGTTGCACTAACTTTTGTCCTTCCCATATTCCTCTTCTTTCATCAGGGTGGAAGGGAACCAACTCAATGGGTGGTAGTTGAACACCTATCTCCAACTATTATCATCTTGTTCCGATGCTTTTGGTAAAGGGAGGAACCTGGGACCAAGGAAGTTCCAATCCTCCAATCTATGGATAGAAATAGTCCGTATTGCATTGGCTGTCGTCCTTCCTTTCACTCCAAATTTCTTCATTGGCCAAAATTGATCCTAAAGTATAATTTATTATCCTCTTTCTCTCTATGAAAAAGGAGCGAACATATGAAATAAGGATGGTACTTTTCTCATCCCTTTTGGTAGAAATAGATCTTGTTGCACTGACTTTTGTCCTTCCTATATTCCTCTTCTTTCACCAGGATGGAAGGTAACCAACTCAATGGGTGGTACTTCAACACCTATCTCCAACTATTATCGTCTTGTTCCGATGCTTTTGGTAATGGGAGGAGCTAGGGACCAAGGAAGTTCCAATCCTGCAATCTGTGGATAGAAATAGTCCCCATTACATTGGCATTCGTCCTTCCCTTCACTCTAAAGTTCTTCTTTGGGCCAAAATTGATCCAAAGGGATAATATATCATCCTCTTTGTCTCTACGGAAAAGGGGCAAACATATTGAGAAAGGCTGGTGCTTTTCTCATCCCCTTTGGTAGAAAAAGATCTTGTTGCACTAACTTTTATTCTTCCTATATACCTCTTCTTTCACGAGGGTGGAAGGGAACCAACTCAATGGGTGGTACTTCAACACCTATCTCCAACTATTATCGTCTTGTTCCGATGCTTTGGGTAAAGGGAGGAAGCTGGGACCAAGGAAGTTCCAATCCTCCAATCTGTGGATAGAAATAGTCCCCATTGCATTGTCTTTCATCCTTCCCCTCACTCTAATGTCTTCTTTGGACCAAAATTGATCCTAAAGGATAATGTATCATCCTTTTTCTCTCAATGGGTCGTAATTCAACAACTTTCTCCAATTATTATCGTTTTGTTCCAATGATTTGTGTAAAGGGAGGAAGCTAGGACCAAGGAAGTTCCAATCCTCCAATCTGTGGATAGAAATAGTCCCAATTGCATTGGCTTTCGTCCTTCCCCTCACTCTAATGTCTTCTTTGGACCAAAATTGATCCTAAAGGATAATATATCATCCTTTTTCTCTCAATGGGTCGTACTTCAACAACTTTCTTCAACTGTTATCGTCTTGTTCCGATGATTTTGGTAAAGGGAGGAAGTTGGGACCAAGGAATTTCCAATCCTCCAATCTATCGATAGAAATAGTCTGCATTGCATTGGCTGTCGTCCTTCCTTTCACTCCAAATTTCTTCATTGGCCAAAATTGATCCTAAAGTATAATTTATTATCCTCTTTCTCTCTATGAAAAAGGAGCGAACATATGGAAGAAGGATGGTACTTTTCTCATCCCTTTTGGTAGAAATAGATCTTGTTGCACTGACTTTTGTCCTTCCTATATTCCTCTTCTTTCACCAGGATGGAAGGTAACCAACTCAATGGGTGGTAATTCAACACCTATCTCCAACTATTGTCGTCTTGTTCCGATGCTTTTGGTAAAGGGAGGAAGCTAGGGACCAAGGAAGTTCCAATCCTGCAATCTGTGGATAGAAATAGTCCCCATTACATTGGGATTCGTCCTTCCCTTCACTCTAAAGTTCTTCTTTGGGCCAAAATTGATCCAAAGGGATAATATGTCATCCTCTTTGTCTCTACGGAAAAGGGGCAAACATATAGAGAAAGGCTGGTGCTTTTCTCATCCCCTTTGGTAGAAAAAGATCTTGTTGCACTAACTTTTATTCTTCCTATATTCCTCTTCTTTCACGAGGGTGGAAGGGAATCAACTCAATGGGTGGTACTTCAACACCTATCTCCAACTATTATCGTCTTGTTCCGATGCTTTGGGTAAAGGGAGGAAGCTGGGACCAAGGAAGTTCCAATCCTCCAATCTGTGGATAGAAATAGTCCCCATTGTATTGGCTTTCATCCTTCCCCTCACTCTAATGTCTTCTTTGGACCAAAATTGATCCTAAAGGATAATATATCATCCTTTTTCTCTCAATGGGTCGTACTTCAACAACTTTCTTCAATTATTATCATTTTGTTCCGATGATTTTGGTAAAGGGAGGAAGCTAGGACCAAGGAAGTTCCAATCCTCCAATCTGTGGATAGAAATAGTCCCCAATGCATTGGCTGTCGTCCTTCCTTTCACTACAAATTTCTTCATTGGCCAAAATTGATCCTAAAGTATAATTTATTATCCTCTTTCTCTATATGAAAAGGAGCGAACGTATGGAATAAGGATGGTACTTTTCTCATCCCTTTTGGTAGAAATAGATCTTGTTGCACTTTCTTTTGTCCTTCCTTTATTCACCTTCTTTTACGAGGGTTGAAGGGAACCACCTAAATGAGTGGTACTTCAACACCTATCTCTAACTATTATCGTCTTGTTCCGATGCTTTTTGTAAAGGGAGGAAGCTAGGGACCAAGGAAGTTCCAATCCTCCAATCTGTGGATAGAAATAGTCCCCATTGCATTGGCTGTCGTCCTTCCCTTCACTCCAAATTTCTTCTTTGGCCAAATTTGATCCTAAAGTATAATTTATTACCCTCTTTTTCTCTATGAAAAAGGAGCGAACATATGGAAGAAGGATGGTACTTTTCTCATCCCTTTTGGTAGAAATAGATCTTGTTGCACTGACTTTTGTCCTTCCTATATTCCTCTTCTTTCAACAGGATGGAAGGTAACCAACTCAATGGGTGGTGCTTCAAAACCTTTCTCCAACTCTTATCGTCTTGTTCCGGTACTTTTGGTAAAGGGAGAAAGCTGGGACCAAGGAAGTTCCAATCCTCCAATCTGTGGATAGAAATAGTCCCCATTGCATTGGCTGTCGTCCTACCCTTCACTCTAAACTTCTTCTTTGGCCAAAATTGATCCTAAAGTATAATTTATTATCCTCTTTCACTCTATGAAAAAGAAGCGAACATATGGAAGAAGGATGGTACTTTTCTCATCACGAGGGTTGAAGGGAACCAACTAAATGGGTGGTACTTCAACACCTATCTCTAACTATTATCGTCCTGTTCTTATGCTTTTGGTAAAGGGAGGAAGCTAGGGACCAAGGAAGTTTCAATCCTCCAATCTGTGGATAGAAATAGTCCCAATTGCATTGGCTTTCGTCCTTCCCCTCACTCTAATGTCTTCTTTGGACCAAAATTGATCCTAAAGGATAATATATCATCCTTTTTCTCTCAATGGGTCGTACTTCAACAACATTCTCCAACTGTTATCGTCTTGTTCCGATGATTTTGGTAAAGGGAGGAAGTTGGGACCAAGGAAGTTCCAATCCTCCAATCTATGGATAGAAATAGTCCGCATTGCATTGGCTGTCGTCCTTCCTTTCACTCCAAATTTCTTCATTGGCCAAAATTGATCCTAAAGTATAATTTATTATCCTATTTCTCTCTATGAAAAAGGAGCGAACATATGGAAGAAGGATGGTACTTTTCTCATCCCTTTTGGTAGAAATAGATCTTGTTGCACTGACTTTTGTCCTTCCTATATTCCTCTTCTTTCACCAGGATGGAAGGTAACCAACTCAATGGGTGGTACTTCAACACCTATCTCCAACTATTATCGTCTTGTTCTGATGCTTTTGGGAAAGGGAGGAAGCTAGGGACCAAGGAAGTTCCAATCCTGCAATCTGTGGATAGAAATAGTCCCCATTACATTGGCATTCGTCCTTCCCTTCACTCTAAAGTTCTTCTTTGGGCCAAAATTGATCCAAAGGGATAATATATCATCCTCTTTGTCTCTGTGGAAAAGTGGCAAACATATGGAGAAAGGCTGGTGCTTTTCTCATCCCCTTTGGTAGAAAAAGATCTTGTTGCACTAACTTTTATTCTTCCTATATTCCTCTTCTTTCACGAGGGTGGAAGGGAACCAACTCAATGGGTGGTACTTCAACACCTATCTACAACTATTATCGTCTTGTTCCGATGCTTTGGGTAAAGGGAGGAAGCTGGGACCAAGGAAGTTCCAATCCTCCAATCTGTGGATAGAAATAGTCCCCATTGCATTGGCTTTCATCCTTCCCCTCACTCTAATGTGTTCTTTGGACCAAAATTGATCCTAAAGGATAATGTATCATCCTTTTTCTCTCAATGGGTCGTACTTCAACAACTTTCTCCAATTATTATCGTTTTGTTCCGATGATTTTGGTAAAGAGAGGAAGCTAGGACCAAGGAAGTTCCAATCCTCCAATCTGTGGATAGAAATAGTCCCCAATGCATTGGCTGTCGTCCTTCCTTTCACTCCAAATTTCTTCATTGGCCAAAATTGATCCTAAAGTATAATTTATTATCCTCTTTCTCTCTATGAAAAAGGAGCGATCGTATGGAATAAGGATGGTACTTTTCTCATCCCTTTTGGTAGAAATAGATCTTGTTGCACTTTCTTTTGTCCTTCCTATATTCCCCTTCTTTCACGAGGGTTGAAGGGAACCAACTAAATGGGTGGTACTTCAACACCTATCTCTAACTATTATCGTCTTGTTCCGATTCTTTTGGTAAAGGGAGGAAGCTAGGGACCAAGGAAGTTCCAATCCTCCAATCTGTGGATAGAAATAGTCCCCATTGCATTGGCTGTCGTCCTTCCCTTCACTCCAAATTTCTTCTTTGGCCAAATTTGATCCTAAAGTATAATTTATTACCCTCTTTTTCTCTATGAAAAAGGAGCGAACATAAGGAAGAAGGATGGTACTTTTCTCATCCCTTTTGGTAGAAATAGATCTTGTTGCACTGACTTTTGTCCTTCCTATATTCCTCTTCTTTCACCAGGATGGAAGGTAACCAACTCAATGGGTGGTGCTTCAAAACCTTTCTCCAACTCTTATCGTCTTGTTCCGGTGCTTTTGGTAAAGGGAGGAAGCTGGGACCAAGGAAGTTCCAATCCTCCAATCTGTGGATAGAAATAGTCCCCATTGCATTGGCTGTCGTCCTACCCTTCACTCTAAACTTCTTCTTTGACCAAAATTGATCCTAAAGTATAATTTATTATCCTCTTTCACTCTATGAAAAAGAAGCGAACATATGGAAGAAGGATGGTACTTTTCTCATCCCTTTTGGTAGAAATAGATCTTGTTGTACTAACTTTTGTCCTTCCTATATTCCTCTTCTTTCACGAGGGTGGAAGGGAACCAACTCAATGGGTGGTACTTCAATAGCTATCTCCAACTATTATCGTCTTGTTCCGATGCTTTTGGTAAAGGGAGGTAGCTAGGGACCAAGGAAGTTCCAATCCTGCATGTGTGGATAGAAATAGTCTCCATTGCATTGGCATTCGTCCTTCCCTTCACTCTAAAGTTCTTCTTTGGGCCAAAATTGATCCCAAGGGATAATATATTATCCTCTTTGTCTCTACGGAATAGCGGCGAACATATGGAGAAAGGCTAGTGCTTTTCTCATCCCCTTTGGTAGAAAAAGATCTTGTTGCACTAACTTTTATCCTTCTATATTCCTCTTCTTTCACGAGCGTGGAAGGGAACCAACTCAATGGGTGGTACTACAACATCTATCTCCAACTATTATCGTCTTGTTCCGATGCTTTGGGTAAAGGGAGGAAGCTGGGACCAAGGAAGTTCCAATCCTCCAATCTGTGGATAGAAATAGTCCCCATTGCATTGGCTTTCGTCCTTCCCCTCACTCTAATGTCTTCTTTGGACCAAAATTGATCCTAAAGGATAATATATAATCCTTTTTCTCTCAATGGGTCGTACTTCAACAACTTTCTCCAACTATTATCGTCTTGTTCCGATGATTTTGGTAAATGGAGGAAGCTAGGACCAAGGAAGTTCGAATCCTCCAATCTGTGGATAGAAATAGTCTCCATTGCATTGGCTGTCGTCCTTCCCATCACTCTAAATTTCATCTTTGGCCAAAATTGATCCTAAAGTATAATTTATTATCCTCTTTCACTCTATGAAAAAGGAGCGAAAATATGGAAGAAGGATGGTACTTTTCTCATCCCTTTTGGTAGAAATAGATCTTGTTGCATTGACTTTTGTCCTTCCTATATTCCTCTTCTTTCACCAGCATGGAAGGTAACCAACTCAATGGGTGGTACTTCAACACCTTTCTCCAACTATTATCGTCTTGTTCCGATGCTTTTTGTAAAGGGAGGAAGCTAGGGACCAAGGAAGTTCCAATCCTCCAATCTGTGGATAGAAATAGTCCCCAATGCATTGGTTGTCGTCCTTCCTTTCACTCCAAATTTCTTCATTGGCCAAAATTGATCCTAAAGTTTAATTTATTATCCTCTTTCTCTCTATGAAAAAGGAGCGAACGTGTGGAATAAGGATGGTACTTTTCTCATCCCTTTTGGTAGAAATAGATCTTGTTGCACTGACTTTTGTCCTTCCTATATTCCTCTTCTTTCACGAGGGTGGAAGGGAACCAACTCAATGGGTGGTAGTTCAACACCTATCTCCAACTATTATCGTCTTGTTCCGATGCTTTTGGTAAAGGGAGGAAGCTGGGACCAAGGAAGTTCCAATCCTCCAATCTGTGGATAGAAATAGTCCCCCTTGCATTGGTTGTCGTCCTTCCCTTCAATCCAAATTTCTTCTTTGGGCAAATTTGATCGTAAAGTATAATTTATTATCCTCTTTCTCTCGATGAAAAAGGAGCGAACATGTGGAATAAGGATGGTACTTTTCTCATCCCTTTAGGTGGAAATAGATCTTGTTGTACTAACTTTTTTCCTTCCTATATTCCTTTTCTTTCACGAGGGTGGAAGGGAACCAACTCAATGGGTGGTAGTTCAACACCTATCTCCAACTATTATCGTCTTGTTCCGATGCTTTTGGTAGAGGGAGCATGCTGGGACCAAGGAAGTTCCAATCCTCCAATCTGTGGATAGAAATAGTCCCCATTGCATTGGCTTTCGTCCTTCCCTTCAGTCTAAAGTTCTTTCTTTGCCAGAATTGATCCCAAAGTCTAATATATCATCCTCTTTGTCTCTACTGAAAAGGGGCGAACATATGGAAAAGGCTGGTACTTTTCTAATCCCCTTTGGTAGAAATAGATCTTGTTGCACTAACTTTTGTCCTTCCTATATTCCTCTTCTTTCACGAGGGTGGAAGGGAACCAACTCAATGGGTGGTAGTTCAACACCTATCTCCAACTATTATCGTCTTGTTCCGATGCTTTTGGTAAAGGGAGGAAGCTGGGACGAAGGAAGTTCCAATCCTCCAATCTGTGGATTGAAATAGTCCCCATTGCATTGGCTTTCGTCCTTCCCTTCACTCTAATGTCTTCTTTGGACCATAATTGATCCTAAAGGATAATATATCATCCTTTTTCTCTTAATGGGTGGTACTTCAACAACTTTCTCCAACTATTATCGTCTTGTTCTGATGATTTTGGTAAAGGGAAGAAGCTGGGACCAAGGAAGTTTCAATCCTCCAATCTGTGGATAGAAATAGTCCCCATTGCATTGGCTGTCGTCCTTCCCTTCACTCTAAATATTTTCTTTGTCCAAAATTGATCCTAAAGTATAATTTATTATCCTCTTTCTCTATATGAAAAAGGAGCGAACATATGGAAGAAGGATGGTACTTTTCTCATCCTTTTTGGTGGAAATAGATCTTGTTGTACTAACTTTTGTCCTTCCTCTATTCCCCTTCTTTCACGAGGGTGGAAGGGAACCAACTCAATGGGTGGTACTTCAACACCTATCTCCAACTATTATCGTCTTGTTCCGATTCTTTTGGTAAAGGGAGGAAGCTAGGGACCAAGGAAGTTCCAATCCTTCAATCAGTGGATAGAAATTCTCCCCGGTGCATTGGCTTTCGTCTTTCCCTTCACTCTAAAGTTCTTCTTTGGGCCAAAATTGATCCCAAGGGATAATATATCATCCTCTTTGTCTCTACGGAAAAGGGGCTGTTGAGTCTCAAAAATATCATAAGGTTGTTTTTGATGTTTTAAGACAACTAGATTCCCAAGTTTTAATGGTTAACAAATTTGACTTAAATTTTTTATCATAGATACATATATGCTTTAATGTTTTATCTATGATTTTAGCAAGAGTCACTATGAGCCTACATAAAAAGACTAAGTGTTGAAGCTGTCTGAAGAAGCAGAACTCGTCTGAAGAGTTGAAGCTGTCTGAAGTAGCTCAACCCGTCTGAAGTATCAGTGCTGTCTGAAGTCTTTTGATGTCGTGGCACCTCTAGTCTGAAGATTGTGAAGACGTCTGAAGCTCTTTTTGAATCAAGCACGTTTTCTATTATAACATCTGGCATTCCTTTTTGAATTTCAAGCACGTTCTCTGCCATACGCGTCCTCTGCTACGCAGCCCTTGCAGCAACAACAAAAAGCAGCTTTTTGGCAAGAGCAAAACTTGTAACGTGTCAGGAATTGTCAGAAAATGTCAGAGAATGTCAGAGCTCACAGCAGGCTGTCTCACAACGGATTTCATGCTATTCCTAAACGGTGGTTTTTTCCAACGGATTGATATTTGGGTATAAATACCCCCTCCTTTGAAGACCAACAAGAGAGAAGAATTTTGTGAAAAAGAACTAAAACTCTGCAAGTTTTTCGCTGCAACAACTCTGATAATATTTATCTTTGTACACATATTGTAATATCCTGAGCATACCTCAGTTTTTCTGTACATCTGTAATTGTTTAAGCTTCAAGACTGATATAGTTTGTAAGCTTAAGCATTTTATCTTCTCTGTATTTGTTTGTTGAGCCTGGAGAGGCTTGTCTGAAAAAGAATACTTGTTGGTTTGAGCCTGGAGATGCTTTTCTGTAAAAGAATACTTGGTTGTAGAGCCTGAAGAGGCTTGACTGTAAAAGAATACTTGTAATCTTGAAAGATTAAGAGAAAATCCAATTGCTAGTTGGCATTGGGACTGGACGTAGCTCATAGTGGTAGTGAGTGAACCAGGATAAATTCCTTGGCTAAGTTTTCTTACCCTTATCTCTTGTCAATTCTTTTTATACTAATCAAGGGGTTAGAGTAATTAATCTGATATTTTATAAAGGCACAAAACATCTTTTAAAATCAGTTTTTACAAGCCATCTGAAAACTTCAGACAGCCATTTAAGAGCCTGTCTGAAATCGTGTTTTTAACACCTGTTTGCGAAAAGCTTTCTAAAATATTTAGAAACACTATTCAACCCCCCTTCTAGTGTTTCCCTATGTTCCTACAGTTGGTACCAGAGCTCTACTCAGGGTTGAAGCACCTAACAAGTGTTTGAGGACTGGAAGATCCAAATGGAAGCTTCTAACAGCAACAGGCAATACATCACAAAAGGAGCCTCTATCACAAGACCCCCAGCATTCAATGGAGTGGATTACCACTACTGGAGAGATCGTATGAATTGTTCATTGAGAGCAACAACATTGATGTTTGGGATGTGGTCACTGATGGAGACTATGCGCCTATGCAAAATGGTGTGCCTATACCTAAGACTGAATAGACCTTGGTGCAGAAGACTAGAGTCCAGATGAACGCTAAAGCCAAACTCTATCTAATATGTTCCTTGAATAAATCAGAATATGAGAAGGTCCATGGATGCACTTCTGCCAAGGAGATTTAGGATACTCTTGCAGCAGCCCATAAAGGGACTGAAACTGTCAAGCAATCCAAATTCAGCATGCTTATACATCAGTATGAGATGTTTAAGATGGAAGAAACTGAAACCATTGACCAAATGTTTGGGAGGTTTCAAACCATAACCAATGGACTCAGGTCCTTAGGAAGAACCTATGAATCTGGAGACAACAACAGGAAGATTCTAAGAAGTCTACCTAAGTCCTGGAGACCCAAAGTCACTGCCATTCAAGAGGCAAGAGATTTGAACTCTCTGAGAATGGAAGAACTGTTGGGATCTCTCAAAGTCCATGAGCTTGAGCTTGGAGAAGATGACAACAAGAAGAAGTCTCTAGCTCTAAACTCCAAGGCCAAACAGTCTAGGCATGGCAGTATGAAGGTTATGCAAGCTGAGGAAACTTCAGAAGCAGATGAAGATTCTGAAGATAGCTCAGAAGATGACAATGATCTTGCTCTTTTAAGCAGAAAGATCAAGAGAATGTTGCAGAACAGAGGAAAGTTCAGAAAGAACCAACCTTCATCATCCAAATCAGGTAAGACAGGTAAAGAGTTTAACACTGATAAAATTATTTGCTTTGAATGTAAGCAACCAGAGCATATGAAGGCTGATTGCCCAAGACTGAAGAAAAACAACTTCAAGAAGAAGAAGTTTTTCAAAAGAAGAAAGGTCTTATGGCAACATGGGAAGACCTTGATGAATCAACCTCAGAAGAAGGGGAAGACACTTCAGAAGAGGCAAATCTGTGTCTCATGGCCAGTCTACCCTCTTCAGACAGCTCTGAAGCTGAGGTATTTCCTCTTACTCTACAAGAAATGTATGATGATCTGGTGGAAAGTTCCAAGGAACTTTTCCAAGAGTATAAGAATCTATCCAAAGCCCACATAGAAATGTGTAACAAATATGAGGCACTTGAGATAGAACATATTATGCTCAAGGAAAAGATTCTTGAGACTGAAAACTGCAGTTCACAAGCTGTGTCTGAAGAGAATAAGAAACTTTAGAAGCAGGTTGTGGAACTGACAAAAGATCTGGCCAAATTTGTCAAAGGAACTAAAATCTGAATATAATGCTTGGAAATCAAAGGCATTCCCTTGACAAAAGTGGACTAGGCTTTTGTGATCATAACATGTCTGAACCTCCTACTGTCTTAAATTTTTCTAAAGGCAAAAAGAAGGTTACTGGGTGTTTTCACTGTGGTAAGCCTGGACACAATGTGGCTCAGTGCAAACACAAGAGAAAAACAAGGCCCAAAGCTAACAAGAAAGGACCCAAAAGAATATGGTTACCTAAAAACTTAATTATTCCTGTTGCAGATGTGTTTAACAGGACAAAGGAGACCCCACAAATGGTACCTGGACAGTGGGTGCTCGCAACACATGACAGGAGAAAGGTCTTTGTTCCAAAACCTTAGACCCAGAGCTGGTGGAGTGGTCACCTTTGGTGGAAATCAGCAAGGGAAGATCACTGGAATAGGGACTGTAGGTATATCTTCTTCATCCCTTATTAAAATTGTACTCCTAGTGGAGGGACTTCAGCATAATTTACTGAGCATAAGTCATTTATGTGACAGTGGTTATGTGGTATCCTTTACTAAGGAAGGATGCATAGTTAAAGACTCCTCTGATCAAACCCTCTTTACTGCTAAGAGACACAGCAATGTGTACAAAATTGATCCAGAGGATCTAGCAAGTCAAAATGTAAAATTTTTCATTTCTGTTGAAGATGAAAAACAGATTTGGTATCAAAGACTTGGGCATACCAGCTTGAGATTAATCTCAAGGTTAGAAAAACACAATCTTGTTAAAGGATTTCCCAAGCTTTCATACAAATCTGACATTTTATGTGAAAGTTGTCTGAAAGGGAAATAAACAAGACATTCTATTAAGAGTAAGGATGTTGTTTCAACTAGCAGACCACTAGAACTTTTACACATTGACTTGTTTGGTCCTATTAGAACAGAAAGTCTTAGTGGTAAGAAATATGGTTTGGTCATTGTTGATGACTATTCTAGATTTACATGGGTGTTATTCCTAAGAAGCAAGGATGAGACTTTTAGGAATTTCACAATATTCTGCAAGAAGGTACAGAATGAGAAAGGATTATGTATTTCTGTTATCAGAAGTGATCATGGTGGAGAGTTTGAGAATGCAAACTTTCAAATGTTCTGTGATGAGAATGGGATCTCATGTGACACCCTTAGTTATACCGCTAAGAATATCACATTATAACACATAACCGTCAAACGTATTGTTTTTGAAAACGTCAAAATACAGATTTTTTTTTTGAAAAGGGTTTAGGTGTCATTGGCCTATTACCTCTCTAGCTTTATTTTAAGTACTTATGAAATATCCTTTCCTTAAGTTCGAAACTCGTTTTCCGAAAACATTTAGACGATTATCACCTCACGTACATACACAACATACACACAGTTATAAAATCAGTTAAAAGGAAAGAAACATCATAAATATATACATACATCACAGTGTCAATGTACTTTTCGAGCCAACAAGGCAACCACGCAAAACATGAGTTCTAGTAGTAGACTAAAATAAATAAGACCTCAACAAAATACAAAACAAGAGGTCGCTAGATCAGAGCTGCTATTACCTAGACTCACAACTACTCGCAACTACACTAGTCCTACTCATCATCCTCCGACTCAGCAGGAAGCCATCCACAACTCCTCCTACCAGCACCTCCGAGAGTGATCATCTCGAAATCCTCTGAGGGATCGTCGCTCAAAGAGTCCTCCTCTAGCTCCTCCTCCTCCTCAGGATCCTCCTCCGGATCCTCCTCCTCGTCCGTGGTGTCATCTATCACGATCAAATCTGGCCCACTCGGGAGAGGGCGGCTATGCGTATCAGTACGCACAGGCTGAAAAGGTGATGCCTCGGGAGAGGGAGAGTATCTGGGGGAGTCTGGCTCATCCATAGTCGCCATTCGAATTGACTGAGATGACGTCGAAGGAGCGGGGTGATGACGAGGGTTACGAAAAGTAGTATAGCGTCTGAGTCCTGGTGGCGTCTCGAACTCTAGGGTCACTGGCACCGTGAAATCCAACTCCGGAATCAAGGGAAGGCTAGGGTGAGAAATGATAAGGCGAACCTCCCTTGTGAACACGCATCGCCTAGGGATGTCGGTCACCCGACACTGACCTCGTGGCATCCACTGCATATGGATCCTCATGGTCGACATACTGAATATCCCCGATGCCAATTGTCGATGTAGCGAAGAAATACAACGACAGGAACGACAGAAGCAGAAAGAAGGGTGAGAACATCGCATGAACTCATAACAAGTAGAATACAGCAACTAGAGCATACACAAGATATTCACACTTTTCAATCACAAGAATACAATTTATATCTTAATGATGCATATGAACTAATGCATGTGGGCCCAGGGAAACATCACCATCCGCAGAGCACATAGCAGCTGCCCGACCATATATACACATCACGTCAGGAGTTAGAGTCTGTACTAGCATTGGTACAAAGAGCATTGCTCATACATTTTGGCCAAATCATTTAAGCGTTCTTCCAGACAATCTCAACTGACCCGAAAATCATGAGAGCAACAGGAATAGCTAAGTTGGGTTCCCCAATCTCGACAGTAGGGAGCTAATCTACGTCACTTGAGATATTCCGGGAGCTAGGCTATCCTCAGGGCTGGCGTCCCTTTTGAGGACCCACTGGCGTTCTTTGCAAAACCCAGTTGCACCCTTCCCAACCGATTTCACATTGTACCAAGTGCTACTGTCATATAGGTCATAAGGTTTTAAACCTCGAACATCAACAATGCTTCATGATGCATGTCACAAAACAATGCTCACAACATTCACATCTTTATAGGCAAAGCCCATTGAACCATTCAACGTCACCACATCCCTGTGGCACGACCCGAATTCAATGTCTTTCCTTCAAGGAAAACCGAACCCTACCTTGGGTTGGAACCGCACTCTCTCACTAAGCTTCTCAAGTTTTATGAAGAAAAAGTGTGTTTGTTATAGCCTTTTATAGTAGTTCGTACTAACGTTCTTTAATAATCATGTCCACTTAAGTCCTATAATTTACTAAGACTTATGATTGTATCTTATGGATGATATTACTTATCCTAATTCTCTTGTATAAATAATTAAGATTAGGTTTAACTTTTAATCAATCTTCATTAACTGGGCTATAATTAATCTTAATCCTTCTTAATTAAGTCTTAATCTCTTCCTTAGTTTTGGATTAAGCTTTTAATTACATTTGATTAAGGTTAATCATAGTTAGTTAATTCTTAATCGTCATTACTAATTAATTACTTAATACTTTTATTAAGGTTAATTAAATTTAACCTTAATTAATCATCTGTTACTTAATTAACTTAAGTAGATTATGTTAATTTAACTTAGGTAATTAGATTAGCTAAGTCTACTAATTAATTTCTAAGTTTTAATTTCTTATTAACTTGGATTACAGTTGAAGTCCAACTCCAATCTAACTTTAATTTCATAATCTAATCTTGATTGACTTTTAATGAGTCTTTAACTCCTTTTCTTAAAGGTTTTAAACTTAAATTAAAAGCCTAAAGGTTTTATAACTCTTAGGAACTTATTTTTAGCCATGGCAACCTAAAATATTGACCTTTAAGTTGACTTTTACTTGGTTGGAATTGGAAATCCGAATTTGTTTTATTTATTTTTAAAGACTTATTCTTAATTGCACTTTAGTCCTTTTACTTGTAAAATTGCTTCTTAGTCCTTTTGGACCACCAAAGCCCATAAACATGTTTTCAACATACCCTTGACCTTTTTAAGATCAAAAGGTATTCTTGATGAGTTTCATAAAAAACAACTCATGAACATCAAGAACAACTTGAATGTTCATCAAAACTTCAAATTTTTCACAACATCCAATCTTCACCAAAACTTCACACATTCATCAACAAACAATCTAAATGCCAAATATCATACTAATCCACTCAAAATCATCCACATACATATTAAAGTTCATAACTCCATTTTCAAGCTCATAAACACTATTTTTCAAAGATCAATCATCCAAAACAATTGTATACCTTCAACCAACTTCATGCATGTTCATAGATTCATCATACAAACACATTCCAAGCACCAAAAAAATTTTGAAACACATGCAGCCCCAAAATCCCTCAAGGCCGAGAGCTATTAGAGGAAAAAGGGGAAAATTTTTCCAAAATTGTTTCTTGGCTTGCATGCACCAACAATCACAATCCAAACACATTCCAAGCATCAAAATAAACTTAAAAACATGTAAACAACCCAGCTCCAAGAATCCAAAACATTTGCTCAAGAAAAGCTCAAAAAGTGATTTTTTCAAGGAAAAACAAGAGTAAAAACAAAGATTTTAAGGGCAAATCCTTGACTCTAGTTACCAATCCTACTAGAGTTTTAAGTTCTCCCCCCCTTTACCTCATATTTCCAAGAAAATGAGTGCAGAATTCTGGTCCCAAAACAACCCCCAAAGATTCCTCCTTTAGTCACCAACAAGGATTTTTCAAGGCTAGAAGGCTTAGAAATGGAAGCTTTGGTTCAAAGATGGAACCTTGGCTTGATGTGTTTAAGGGAAGATGAAAAATTTTGAGAGAAGTTGATGGAGAGTTCACGACCAAGAGAGAAAAGGAAGATAGAAAATGAGAGAGTTTCTAAGCTTGCATGTAGGAAAATGAGAGAGAAAGGTGAGTTGATGTGCCATAAAGGCTTGCTTCTTTTTCAAGTCTTGGAGAAAAGAAAGAAAAATACAAGTGGCTTCCATGCATCAAGGCTGCACTATGCACGGTCTTCTAGGAGGGAAAAGGGAAGGTTTGTGCAATTTTTCTGGCCCGAATCAAGAGTATTCGGGCTCGGTTCAAGGGACAGGAGGGGCAAAAAGGTCATTTTCACAGAAAAACCCCAAAAATTCCCAGAAATTCCCTAAAAATAGGAAATTTAATTCTAAATCCAAAAATATAAATTTTGATGATTAAAAATAATTTTAATCACTCAAAATCTAATAAAACACTTAAAACGGCAAAAACGGTAAAACGCGGGTGTTACAACTCTCCCCCTCTAAAAAGAAATTTCGTCCTCGAAATTTGTGCGTACCTTCTTGAAATAAATGAGGATAAGACTTCTTCAATTGCTCTTCCAACTCCCAGGTTGCATTCCCTTCATCAGTTGCACTCCAAATAACCTTTACCAACGGAATCTCTTTTCCTCTCAACTGCTTAATCCTTCGGTCTCCGATTCGCACAGGTAATACTTCATAAGTTAAGTTTTCTTTTAATTGTATTACTTCGGGTTCTATGACGTGCGAAGGGTCAGGAATATACTTTCGGAGTTGTGACACATGGAACACATTATGAAGATTAGAAAGAAAAGGTGGCAAAGCAATTTGGTAAGCAACAAGACCAATTCTTTTCAAAATTCGGTAGGGACCAATGAATATAGGCGTAAGCTTTCGAGATCGCATTGCCCTACCAACCCCAGTCATTGGTGTAACTCTAAAAAATACGTGATCTCCTTCTTTGAATTCAAGGGGTTTCCTTCTCCGATCATAGTAACTTTTCTGCCTGCTCTGTGATATTCTCATCCTTTCCTGAATCATCTTGATCTTTTCCGTGGTTTGCTGAATCATCTCAGGCCCCAACACTAGGCCATCGCCAGATTCAAACCAACACAAGGGTGTTCTACATTTCCTACCATACAAGGCTTCGTACGGTGCCATTCCAATACTAGAATGGAAACTATTGTTGTAGGTGAACTTGATCAGTGCCAACAACTGATCCCAACTTCCCTTGTGTTCTAACACACATGCCCTCAGCAAATCCTCTAGGGATTGGATAGTCCGCTCAGACTGACCATCTGTTTGAGGGTGATATGATGAACTAAGCCTCAACTTGGTTCCTAAAGCTTGTTGCAGACTACCCCAAAATCTGGATGTAAACCTAGGGTCTCTATCTGACACTATGCTAGACGGAACCCCATGTAGTCTTATTACTTCCTTAATATACAATTGGGTCAACTTTTCTAGAGAAAACTTAATGTTAATGGGCAAGAAATGAGCAGATTTTGTTAACCTATCAACAATTACCCATATAGCATCAAAACCTGCAGAAGTTCTAGATAAACCTACCACAAAATCCATAGATATGTTATCCCATTTCCACTCAGGGACATCTAAAGGCTGTAACTCTCCTGATGGTCTTTGATGTTCAATCTTAGTTTTCTGACAAACCAAACAAGAAGCTACATACTCAGCTACTTCCTTTTTCCTTCCAGACCACCAAAACATCTTCTTCAGATCTTGATATATCTTAGTTGTTCCAGGGTGAATACTCAATCCACTCTTATGAGCCTCTCCTAAGATCAGTTTCCTTATTCACTTAACATCAGATATACATATCCTATTTTTGAATCTAATAATCCCATCAGTTCCCTTACAAAACTTAGATTCTCCTTTCTTAGGGACTAGATCCTTCAAAACTTGCAAAGATTGATCCACTTCCTGTGCTACACGAATTTGCTCCAAGAAATTACTTGAAATCTTCAAGGTTCCCAATCTTATACTCTTAGGACCAAATCCAACATCTAGGTTTAGGTCTCTAAACTTTTCTATCAGCTCTAGCTCCTTAACCATCATTGCTGACATGTGCAAAGATTTCCTACTCAACGCATCAGCCACTACATTGGCTTTCCCAGGGTGGTATTGCAGACTAAAATCATAATCCTTTAAAAAACTCCATCCATCGTCTCTGCCTCATATTCAATTCCTTCTGATCAAACAGATACTTCAAGCTTTTATGGTCACTAAAGACTTCAAACCTAGAGCCATACAGATGGTGCCTCCAAATCTTCAGAGCAAAAACTATGGCTGCCAACTCTAGATCATGCGTAGGGTAATTTACTTCGTGTGTTCGCAGTTGCCTAGAGGCGTAAGCCACTATTTTTCCTTTTTGAATCAACACACCGCCTAATCCTTGTTTTGAAGCATCACAGTATACTTCAAAACTCTCTTGTGGGTCAGGTAAAACTAACGCAGGCGCATGTAGCATTCATGGTAAAGTCCAAAGCGGATTGTAAGATTACCTATAGTCTCGGTATATATATAGAAGCAATCTATCTTAGGGAATATTATTATTCTTTTGTTCCTTATGGTTATCCTACTCCCACGGATTGTATTTGTCCCCTAGGGCATCCTTACGCGAAACGTCACCTACTTATCTAGTACTATTCCAATCCAATCTTTAAAATCCTGCCTAGATATTTACTAATTTATATACCTTTCCTTGAGAGTCTAAGTCCATTAAGATTAAGGTACAAACTAATCCTGTAAATTGGTATGACCATACTAAATCAACGTGTCATGATTATTACCAATTCCAATCTTAATCGTTTATGAGATTCCATCCACATACCTTATTCAATCTATAGGAGCATCAATCAAGTATACTCTTAGTCATCAAAATCAACACATACGTTAATCGCTCATTATTTGACATATCTATTATTTCTACTAACCTCATGGAAGTGTTATCCTTACTTAGCTCATACCATTGTAGTTCTTGTAGTGCTTACTCGTGCATATAATTCTCCATCACATGATCTCTTTCTTCAATTTCCTGCGTAGTCTTGATACTAATATATCCTTTGCTTAGTAATATGCTATTACCCAACTAGAATTTGCTTAAGAATTACATCTTATGCTATTGGTCTCAATATTTTGACTTATTTTATCTCAAATCGAGTTTTCCACTTTTTTCTATAAACCTTTATTTTATCAATCCATTAGAGATAGCGATCATACTCTAATGTATCTATCAAACTTCAATCATGACACTCATTCTGCAGTCAAACCCTTTTAGACTTCAAGTTCATCAGCAGGGTATCCAATTATGCCTTAACTGCTAAGATCAAACCCCAATTCGTGTGTTTGTCATTCTTATCCTAAACTCCATCATTATTTATCCTGAGTATACCCCGAGTCATCAATTATTTCTAACTTGCTTTGCCAAATTATATATATATATATATATTCAATAACTGAATCCTCAAGAGCTATTAGTACAAATCCCCTAATCTCAAAACCTTAATAATTAAACCTCAATGATCAATCATCTTAACCTTGAATTTACAACCTCGAATTCATCGTTGATCCCTTAGGTTACTCATCTAAAGGAATGGGAACCTAACCTTAGTGGTCATCCTACTCTAACTTTTAACGTCTCACTCAACACTTCAAACCACAAGTCAAATCAACTATTGGCTACACTAATGTACAACCTTAGGACCTAAAGGTCTTAGCAAACTCGTTTTAGGAGCTTGATCACTTGGTTCATTCATACTACCTTAATTCTAATTAGGGTGTTAAGTTAATTCTTTTATAAGGTGTGATTTTATGCTACGCTGTCTCCTTCCCAGAAGATCGCCCATCTCAGGGTTGCCTCTTTCTGCCATGGAATCCTGCATTCGCAGAACAAGTCAACTACTTCCGTCTCATGCAGAACCATTCAGGCAAGAATAAGCAACGCTACACACAGATCCTCATATTACTAAGATAGTAAGATCAGAGCAACCAATTCACACAAGGAAAACAATCAACACAAACAAACAATCAACACAGAGTAAACACAGAGAGAAGGGTATTGCAGACTATACCCGAGGCCAAAAGGAAAGAACAGCTCTGATACCACCTAAATGCGACACCCTTAGTTATACCGCTAAGAATATCACATTATAACACGTAACCGTCGAACGTACTATTTTTGAAAACGTCAAAATACGAAATTTTTTTTTTGAAAAGGGTTTAGGTGTCATTGGCCTATTACCTCTCTAGCTTTATTTTAAGTACTTATGAAATATCCTTTCCTTATGTTCGAAACTCGTTTTCCGAAAATATTTAGACGATTATCACCTCACGTACATACACAACATACACGCAGTTATAAAATCAGTTAAAAGGAAAGAAACATCATAAATATATACATACATCACAGTGTCAATGTACTTTTCGAGCCAACAAGGCAACCACGCAAAACATGAGTTCTAGTAGTAGACTAAAATAAATAAGACCTTAACAAAATACAAAACAAGAGGTCGCTAGATCAGAGCTGCTACTACCTAGACTCACAACTACTCGCAACTACACTAGTCCTACTCATCATCCTCCGACTCAGGAGGAAGCCATCCACAACTCCTCCTCCCAGCACCTCCGAGAGTGATCATCCTGAAATCCTCTGAGGGATCATCGCTCGAAGAGTCCTCCTCTAGCTCCTCCTCCTCAGGATCCTCCTCCGGGTCCTCCTCTGGGTCCTCCTCCTCGTCCGTGGTGTCATCTATCACGATCAAATCTGGCCCACTCGGGAGAGGGCGACTATGCGTATCAGTACGCACAGGCTGAGAAAGTGATGCCTCGAGAGAGGGAGAGTATCTGGGGGAGTCTGGCTTATGCATAGTCGCCATTCGTGATGACTGAGATGACGTCGAAGGAGCGGGGCGATGACGAGGGTTACGAAAAGTAGTATAGCGTCTGAGTCCTGGTGGCGTCTTGAACTCTAGGGTCACTGGCACCGTGAAATCCAACTCCGGAATCAAGGGAAGGCTAGGGTGAGAAATGATAAGGCGAACCTCCCCTGTGAACACGCATCGCCTAGGGATGTCGGTCACCCGCCACTGACCTCGTGGCATCCACCGCATTTGGATCCTCATGGTCGACATACTGAATATCCCCGATGCCAACTGTCGATGTAGCGAAGAAATACAACGACAGGAACGACAGAAGCAAAAAGAAGGGTGAGAACATCGCATGAACTCATAACAGGTAGAATACAACAACTAGAGCATACACTGCGACACCCTTAGTTATACCGCTAAGAATATCACATTGCAAAACGTAACCGTCGAATTTACTGTTTTAAAACTTAGAAAATACGAAAATATTTTTTTTCGTTAAAAAAAAAGAGTTTAATCATCATCAACTAATCGCATTCTAATTTTCATTTTAAGTATTCATGAAAATGTCCTTTTCTTAAGTCTGAAATTCATTTTCTGAAAACATCTAGACGATTGAATCATTCCGCATACATACACAACATACACGCAGATACAAGGGGATCATGGAAAGGAAACATCATAACATATATACAGAACCATAGTGTCAAAGTAATCCCGAAGTAAACAATATCACCATCAAAACAAGAGTTCTAGTAGTAGACTATAATAAATAAGACCTCAACCAAAACGAAACAAAACAAGAGGCCACTAAATCAGAGCTGCTACTAACTAGACTCGTAACTACCCCCAGTTACGCTATCCTACTCGTCATCATCCGTCTCAGTAGGAATCCATCCACAACTCCTCCCTCCAGTACCCCCGAGGTTGATCATCCCAAAGTCTTCTGAGGGGTCGTCACTGGAAGAATCCTCTTCCGGCTCCTCATCCTCAGAGTCATCCTTCGGGTCTTCCTCTGGGTCCTCCTCCTCAGATGTAGTGTCATCGATCACGATCATGTCTGGCTCACTCGGACGGGAACGGCCAAATGCGTCAGAATATACGGGCTGTGGAGGTGACACCTCTGGACCGGGAGAGTAACGAGGGGAATCTGGCTCTCCCATAGTGGCCATCCGGGAGGACTGGGAAGAAGTAGATGGAACGGGACGATGTCGACGGTTTAGGAAAGTGGTGTGACGACGAAGTCCTGGTGGTGTCTCGAACTCCAGAATCACAGGCACAGTGATGACGACCTCTGGCACAAGGGGAAGGCTAGGGTGAGAGATCGTGACGTGTACTTCCCCTGTGAATATACAGCGTCTAGGAATGTCTGTGACCCGCCACTGTCCTCGTGGCCCCCATCTCAGCGTTACCCTCATGGTCGACATCTTGAAACTCCCCAAACCCGACTGACGATGGCGAAAGAACGCGACGACAGAGAATAGAAGCAGAGAAGAAAGGGTGAGAACATCATATGAACTCATAACAAGTAGGGCATAGTAACTAGAGCATCAATAAAATATTCACAAACATCCACATAATCTCAATCACAAGTATACAGCTGATGCTACCATGCTATATATATGTAATGCATGAGGGCCCGGGAAAGCAACACCAAAAGCAGAGCACATAGCAACTGCTCGACCATATATGTACAATATATCAGGAGTATAGTCTGTACTAGCAAATAGTACGAAGAGCATTGCTCAATCTCTGGCCAAGACGATTTTCCGACTTCCAGACAAACTCACTGATTATGAAAACTTGAGAGCGACAGGATAGTCAAGTCTGTACCCCGTTTGCACGACAGTAGGGGGCGAGCCTACGCCACTTATGCCATTCCGGTACCTGACTCATCCTCAGGGCTGGTCTCCTTTACTGGACCGCTGGTGTTCTTTGCAAAACCCAGTGCACCCGTCCCATCCAGTTTCACACTGTACTAGAGTGGTATTGCCATATAGGTCGTAAGGCTTTTGAACCTTAATCATTATTGATGCACATGATGTATGTCACACCGCAAACACTTACAATATTACCTCCTCATGTACAAGCCCATTGAATCTTGTTACGTCACCACTTTACTGTGGTGCAACCTCGTAGATTCAAGGTCTTTCTTTTAAGGAAAACCAAATCACGCTCTCTTGCCAAGCTTCTCAAGTTTTATGTAGAGAGAAAGTGTTGGTTATAATCTTTTAAGGTGGCTTGTGCTAGCTTTATTGATAATCATGTTCACTTAAGTCCTACAATTTACTAAGGCTTATGGATATGTCTTATGAAAGGCATTACTAATCCTAATTCTATTTGTATGACTAATTAAGATTAGGCTTAACCTTTAATCATAACTAGTCTTCATTAATCGCATTTCAATTAATCTTATCTTTTATTAACTAAGTCTTAATCCTTACTTAAGATCCTAATTAATTTCTAATTATCCCTTAATCTCTTCCATAATCTTGGATTAAGGTTTTTAATTATGCTTGGTTAAGGTTAAATTATAATTAATTAGTTTTTAACCGTCGTTAGAGATTAATTACTTAATTAACACTTATATTAATATTAATTATCTTTAGACTTAATTAATTATTAATTAACTTAAGTAATTTAGGCTAATCAACTTAGGTGATTAAATTAGTTAAGTCTACTAATTAATCCTAAGTTTAATTTTCACAACTTAGATTAGTGTTGAAGTTCAACCCTAATCTAAGCCTAAGCCCATGAATTATTTTTAGTTGTCTTTTAAATTGAGTTTTGACTTTCTTTTTGAAGGCTTTGGGACTAAACAAAAGCCTAAAGGTTATTGGACCCATGAGAGCCCATTTTTATTCATAATAAATAAAAATGTGACTTTTAAATAGATTTTTATTTTAGTTAAAATAAAAATCCGAATTTAATTACTTAATTTAAAAACTTATCTTATTTGCAATTTAGTCCTTTTTGTTACAAATTTATTCTTTAGCCCTTTTGGGCCAATTTAGCCCAAAAACATGTTTTAAACATCCTTTTGATCTTTTTAGGATCAAAAGGACATTCTTGATGAGTTTCATCAAGAACACTCATGAACATCAAGAACAACCTTGAATGTTCATCCAAAACTTCAAATTTTTCACAACATCCAATCTTCACCCAAACTTCACACATTCATCAATAAACAATCTAAATGCCAAATATCACAAATAAATCACCCAAGATCATCCACATGCATTTTGAGTTCATAGTCTCCAATTTCAAGCTCAAAACACCAATCTTTCACAAGATCAATCATCAAACAATTGTGTAAATCCATCCAACCACATGCATGTTCATCAAATCATCATCTAAACACATTACAATCATCAAAACAAATTTAGAATACATGCAGCCCCATTTTTACTCTCTTGGCCGAGAGCATCAAGGAAAAAGGGAGAATTTTTGCAAAAATTTTAGCTTGGCTTGCATGCATCTAAATCCATCAAACAAACAAGTTTCAAGCACTAAAATAAACATGCAATCATCAATAACAACCCAGCTCAAAGTTCCGAAAATCCAATCTCAAAATAAGTGAAAAAAATTGATTCTTTTCAAGGAAAAACAAGAGAAAAGACAAGGATTTAAGGGCAAATCCTTGACTCTAGTTACAAGGCCTACTAGAGTTCAAGTTCTCCCCCCTCTACCTATGAAATTTCCTCAAGAATGAGGTGCAGAAACAGCTCACAAAATAGCCCAAAAATCCCTCCTTTGAGTCACCAACAAGAGCTTTGCAAGGCTAGAAGGCTTAGTGTTTAAGCTTAGGGTTCAAAGATGGAACCTTAGGCTTGAAAGTGTTTAGAGAAAAATGGAGGATTTGAGAGAAAAGAGAGAGAGTTCACGGCTTCAAGAGGAAGAGGAAGAGAGAAATGAGAGAATGAAATGGAGACCTTGCATGTTAGGAAAGGAAAATGAATAAATGTTTTAATGTTTAATACCAAAATTTTCCTAAGCTAGACACTTGTCTTGGAAGGAAGGAAGGAAGAGACAAGTGTCTCCCATGCAACACACACACACATGCACGGTTTCTAGAAGGAGGAAAGGAAGAGTTGTGCAAATTTTCTGGCCCGGATCAAGAGTATTCGGGCCCGGTTCAAGAGACAGGAGGGGCAAAAAGGTCATTTTTCACAAAAAACCCAAAAATTCCAAAAAAATTCCTAAAAATAGGAAATTAAATTCTGAATCCAAAAATATGAATTTTGATGATTAAAAATAATTTTAATCACTCAAAATCCAATAAAACACTCAAAACAGCAAAAACGGCAAAAACGGTAAAACGCGGGCGTTACATACACAAGATATTCACACTTTTCAATCACAAGAATACAGTTTATATCTTAATTATGCATATGAACTAATGCATGTGGGCCCAGGGAAACATCACCATCCGCAGAGCACATAGCAGCTGCCCGACCATATATACACAACACGTCAGGAGTTAGAGTCTGTACTAGCATTGGTACAAAGAGCATTGCTCATACATTTTGGCCAAATCATTTAAGCGTTCTTCCAGACAATCTCAATTGACCCGAAAATCATGAGAGCGACAAGAATAGCTAAGCTGGGTTCCCCAATCTCGACAATAGGGAGCTAATCTATGTCACCTGAGATCTTCCGGGAGCTAGGCTATCCTTAGGGCTGGCGTCCCTTTTGAGGACCCACTGGCGTTCTTTGCAAAACCCAGTTGCACCCTTCCCAACCGATTTCACACTGTACCAAGTGCTACTGTCATATAGGTCATAAGGTTTTCAACCTCGAACATCAACAATGCTTCATGATGCATGTCACACAACAATGCTCACAACATTCACATCCTTACAGGCAAAGCACATTGAACCATTCAACGTCACCACATCCCCGTGGCACGACCCGAATTCAATGTCTTTCCTTCAAGGAAAACCGAACCCTACCTTGGGTTGGAACCGCACTCTCTCACTAAGCTTCTAAAGTTTTATGAAAAAAGAGTGTGTTTGTTATAGCCTTTTATAGTAGTTCGTACTAACGTTCTTTGATAATCATGTCCACTTAAGTCCTATAATTTAGTAAGACTTATGATTGTATCTTATGGATGGTATTACTTATCCTAATTCTCTTGTATAAATAATTAAGATTAGGTTTAACTTTTAATCAATCTTCATTAACTAAGCTATAATTAATCTTAATCCTCCTTAATTAAGACTTAATCTCTTCCTTAGTTTTGGATTAAGCTTTTAATTACATTTGATTAAAGTCAGTTGTCTGAACCTGTACAGACTCCACAACCTACTTCTGAAATTGAAGGACAGGCTCAAGAGGCAGATGTGGCTGATGCTGTTGTAGCTGAGCCATTGGCTGCTTGCCCATCTGATCCTGAACTTATTCAGGTGGCAGCATTGGCTACTGCTTTGGAGCAGGAGGAGCTGGAGAAGAAAGTAGAGCAAGAGAAGACTGATAGAGCTCTTGCTATTGCTTCACAATTGGCCTATGCTGAAGATGATAGGCAAGCAACCATAGCTGAGGGAGCAAAGAAAAGGAAGAGGTCAAGTGCACCTCAGAGAAGGAGGACCAAAAGCAAGCTACATCAGACTGCACCTGAACCTAGGTGACTAGAAGTATTGCTTCTCAGCTGGAAGCAGAGGATATGGCTGGGAAATACCAAAATTATGTCAAGGCACATGAGTATTTTAAAACAAGAAGGGAAGAAAAACAAGCACAAAGGGAGAAGGAAGAGAAGGAAGCTAAGGCAAAAGAATCTGAGGTAACCAAGCCTCCTTACAAGAGAATTAAGGTGAGATTTGATAATGTAACTCCTTCACCACCCTCCTCACCAGAAAAACAAACACCTCAGCAACCCTCTCAACCATCCCCTCAACCAACATCTCAACCTACACCACAACCTTCACCAAAACCCCTATCACCTGAAAAACAACCATCTTCACCTCTATCACAACCATCACCACCTCCACAAACAGAAAACCTGTGATACCCCTAGTTACCACTAAAAGTACCACATGCATTACACGTGACCAACGAAGTAGAACGTCAAAAAATGCGGAAGTTTTTTTTTTCTTTTTTGAAAAGGGTTTAGGTGTCATTGACCTATTACCTCTCTAGCTTTATTTTAAGTACTTATGAAATATCCTTTCCTTCACTTTCAAAAAACTTATCTTTCCGTAAGCGTCAAAAGAATTACACCTTACGCGCATACACAACATACACATGGTTAAAGACCTTGAGAGAACATAAAACAGTGTGACATAAATACATACATATTAAGTAGCATCGATGTACCTCTCGAATACCCACATGACCACCTTAAAACATGAGTTCCGGTAGTAAAATAAATGAGACCTCTAACAGAATACAAAAGAAGAGATTCCTAAATCAGAGCTGCGTACTACCTAGACTCAACACAACCTAGTCCTTTTCAGGTACAAGAGGAAGTTCGGGGTGCGTGATGGTGACACAAACTCCCCCCCCATAGAACTCACACCTGCGCGGGATACCCGTCACCCTCCCGGTGCCCCTCGGCAACCATCTGATTCGCACCTGCATTGACGTCATGACGGAAGTCCTCGATACCGACTGTCAACGTGACGAGAAGAACATAGAAAAAAGAGATAGAAAAGAAGGGTGAGAACATCGCATGAACTCACAGCATGTAGGATACAACAAACTAGAGCACGCACACAGAGGCAATCCACACAGTCGAATCAATAAGCAATCACGACATCTCATCATGGTGTACTCATATGAACGCAACTTTTACTATTATAATGCAATATCTAATGCATGCGGGTCCAGGGAAACATCACCATAGGCAGAGCACATAGCAGCTGCCCGACCATATATACACACCATAGGCAGTAGGGAGCGAGCCTACGTCACCTGAGCCATTTCGGGACCTGACTATCCTCAGGGCTGGCATCCCCACCCGAGGACCCTCTGGCGTTCTTTGCAAAACCCAGTGCCCAGTCCCTACCAGTTTCACACTGTACCGAGTGTTACTGCTATATAGGCCGTAAGGTTTTCAACCTCGAACATCAACGACGCTTCATGATGCATGTCACACAACAATGCTCACAACATTCACATCCTTACAGGCAAAACCCATTGAACCATTCAACGTCACCACATCCCCGTGGCACGGCCCGAATTCAATGTCTTTCCTTCACAAGGAAGGCCAAACCGCACTCTCTCGCCAAGCTTCTCAAGTTTTATGTAGAAAGAGTGTGTTGGTTATAGCCTTTTAAGGTAGTTTGTACTAATGTTCTTGATAATCATGTCCACTTAAGTCCTATAATTTACTAAAACTTATGATTGTATCTTATGGATGGTATTACTTATCCTAATTCTCCTTGTATGACTAATTAAGATTAGGTTTAACTTTTAATCTTAACTAGTCTTCATTAACTGGATTACAATTAATCTTAATCCTCTTTAATTAAGTCTTAATCCTTACTTAAGATCTTAATTAATTCTTAATCATCCCTTAATCTCTTCCTTAATCTTGGATTAGGATTTTAATTATGTTTGATTAAGGTTAACCATAATTAATTAGTTCTTAATCATCATTATTGGTTAATTATTTAATTAATACTTTCATTAAGGTTAATTAACTTTAGACTTAATTAATCATTCTTTACTTAATCGACTTAAGTGAATTAGGTTGATTAACTTAGGTAATTAAATTAGTTAAGCCCACTAATTAATCCTAAGTTTTAACTTTTAATTACTTGGATTAGAGTTGAAGTCCAACTCCAATCTAACTTTTAATTTCATAATCTAATCTTGATCGACTTTTAATGAGTCTTTAACTCCTTTTCTTAAAGGTTTTAAACTTAAATTAAAAGCCTAAAGGTTTTATAACTCTTAGGAACTTATTTTTAGTCATGGTAACCTAAAATATTGACCTTTAAGTTGACTTTTACTTGGTTGGAATTGGAAATCCGAATTTGTTTTATTTATTTTTAAAGACTTATTCTTAATTTCACTTTAGTCCTTTTACTTGTAAAATTGCTTCTTAGTCCTTTTGGACCACCAAAGCCCATAAACATGTTTTCAACATACCCTTGACCTTTTTAAGACAAAAAAGGTATTCTTGATGAGTTTCATCAAGAACAATTCATGAACATCAAGAACAACTTGAATGTTCATCAAAACTTCAAATTTTTCACAACATCCAATCTTCACCAAAACTTCACACATTCATCAACAAACAATCTAAATGCCAAATATCATACTAATCCACTCAAAATCATCCACATACACATTAAAGTTCATAACTCCATTTTCAAGCTCATAAACACTATTTTTCAAAGATCAATCTTCCAAAACAATTGTATACCTTCAACCAACTTCATGCATGTTCATAGATTCATCATACAAACACATTACAAGCACCAAAAAAATTTTTGAAATACATGCAGCCCCAAAATCCCTCAAGGCCGAGAGCTATTAGAGGAAAAAGGGGAAAATTTTTCCAAAATTATTTCTTGGCTTGCATGCACCAACAATCACAATCCAAGCACATTCCAAGCATCAAAATAAACTTAAAAACATGTAAACAACCCAGCTCTAAGAATCCAAAACATTTGCTCAAAGAAAAGCTCAAAAACTGATTTTTTTCAAGGAGAACAAGGGTAAAAACAAGGATTTTAAGGGCAAATCCTTGACTCTAGTTACCAATCCTACTAGAGTTCAAGTTCTCCCCCCCTTTACCTCAAATTTCCAAGAAAATGAGTGCAGAATTCTGGTCCCAAAACAGCCCCCAAAGATGCCTCCTTTAGTCACCAACAAGGATTTTTCAAGGCTAGAAGGCTTAGAAATGGAAGCTTTGGTTCAAAGATGGAACCTTGGCTTGATGTGTTTAAGGGAAGATGAAAAATTTTGAGAGAAGTTGATGGAGAGTTCACGGCCAAGAGAGAAAAGGAAGAGAGAAAATGAGAGAGTTCCTAAGCTTGCATGTAGGAAAAGTGAGAGAGAAAGGTGAGTTGATGTGCCATAAAGGCTTGCTTCTTTTTCAAGTCTTGGAGAAAAGAAAGAAAAATACAAGTGGCTTCCATGCATCAAGGCTGCACTATGCACGGCCTTCTAGGAGGAAAAAGGGAAGGTTTGTGCAATTTTTCTGGCCCGGTTCAAGGGACAGGAGGGGCAAAAAGGTCATTTTCACAGAAAAACCCCAAAAATTCCCAGAAATTCCCTAAAAATAGGAAATTAAATTCTAAATCCAAAAATATAAATTTTGGTGATTAAAAATAATTTTAACTATTCAATAAAACACGATATGCGGTAAAACGGTAAGAAGCGGGCGTTACAGTAAGCAGAGAGAGAAAATTAAGGTTTTAATTACAAAGATTGTATAGAATTATAAATATCATTTTAAATCATCTTTTAAGGTTCAAAATATATTTTCCATATTTTTTCTACAATTTTTTTTTTATGCTGGCTATGGTTATACTGTTAACTGGGGGCATTTTGATCTTTTTGCCCAGAAGTGCTAGAAAAATTCTAAATAATTTTCTAAAACTCATCACTAATTATATTAAGAGTATTTTGAATAAAGGTATAGATCCCTTAGAGTTTTAGCTATTTTTAATAATTAAATCTATATTTTCCTTAACTGTATAATTACTAAAGGTATCTTAGGTTATTTTCTCAAATACCTCTCTAGAGAAATTTACTCATAATTGTGGTTGGGTATTATAAATTTGGTTGTCTATTAAAAGCTACTAAATACTTTATAATTAAATGATTATTACTATTTTAAAATTTTCTTTATTCTATTTATACACCAGTAAGAAAAATTGCGGGTGTTACAAAACCTACCCTCTGAACCCTCTGAACCCTTCGAACCAACAGAAAACAAACCCTCTGAACCTACCTCACCACAACCTTCAGAGAATCAACTCTCTGAACCTACATTACCTTCCCCACGAACCCATGACCTTGCTCTGATACCACTTTTACCTTCATAACCACCATCATCCCCTCCACCTTCACTGCAAGAAGAGCTCTTTGCTGAAGAAGAGCAAGTCCTTGTTGAAGCTCTATAGTTGTCTCTCCTTCCTTCTGATCCCTGTTCATTGCCTAAGTTTGGCATCCTGTCTGAAGAGCTACAGTATTTCAGACCAGCACCTGTTGTATCCTTGCATCATGGATTAATCAGAAAAACTGTTGCTGAAGTTAGAAACCAATACAGTTCTCTTTCAGGAGGATTAGAAAAGATCAGGAAGGGTGTTATCCCTCCTGCACATACTTGGGCTCCTATCAATCCATTCTCAGATGATTCCCTCAGGCTGAATAGTGATGAATGGAGTTTTGTGAGGCAGCTGAACACTGAGTCTGAGCTGTTTCAGAGGGATCTGCACAAGGGAGTTGGGATGAGAGGCTACAGGCCTCCTAGAACTTGTTCAATCAGGCCAACTACTAAAATCTTGGTGAAACCTGATAGAATAGTTCCTAGGTATCCCTTAAAGGAAGGTCAGGGTGAGAAATTCAAAGGAGCTAAAGTTTATTCTGTATCTTCACCTCTGTCTAAAATGATGAGTCCATCAGAGTGGGAATCTTTACCAGAGTTCATCAGAAACCAAGGAGGAGGCCTGGATCATCTACTTCGAGATTGGATGTGGTCCTCTTACTGGAAGATCAGAGAAGATGCTGGATCTTCTTCGGGATCAACTGGTCCTGATGCTGATTCTGAAGTCGGACTTGGAAAGTCAACCAATGTCAAATATCACTATCTGAGAGATCACTTTCCCCCACCTGCTGACTCTTTTAATGAAGACTGGGTAGTACTGAACCCCATTGGCACCTTCTTTTGCCCTGTGTTCAGGCCATCTGAATACAGATTGAAGCCAGGCTTTGGAGTGCTTAGATTTGTTTGCCCCTACATCCAATTGATTTTGTATGAATCTGAGCAAGACTTGTCTGAGGAAAATCTGAAGCTGAAGACCAAAGTTAAGAAACTTGAAAAGAAGTATGCTGATCAAGAGAAGAAGACTAAGCATCTAATTGCTAAACAAGAGCAGATTCTTCAAGAACAACAGCTTATCAGATCTGGTCAGCAAGAATTGAAAACCTCAGTGGAAGCAGCAATAGACAAGGCCAAGGAAGACTTGATTTCCTTTCTAACTGAGGCCTTGCTGAAGAAGAAGGATTAAACTGTTAATTTAGCCATTGTCTTTGCTTATTTTCATGTTTATGATAAGTGTCTGATTGTCTATTTCTTTATCTGAACATTCATTAAATACAATCAGTGGCTTATCTCATATTTTGAATTGATTATTTGTGCTCTGATATATATGTTTTATCTGAATATATTGCTCTGTTACTGTTTTGCTCTGATATTCCCTTTTGATTGATGACAAAAGGTTGAGTATTAAAACTAACCAAATCTGAAGTGGTTACAAGACTCAGGGGAAGTACATATGTTTTCTGAGAAATTTGAGCAAATGAGTAAAATATACCTTAAACAGAAACTGTTAAAGGATATTTCTATCTCAGGGGGAGCTATCTTATACTCAAAAACTGATTACAGATTTGTATATTTTAACCAAATTTGTCGTCATTAAAAATGGGGAGAATGTTGAGTCTAAAAAATATCATAAGGTTGTTTATGATGTTTTAAGACAACTAGATTCCCAAGTTTTAATGGTTAACAAATTTGACTTAAATTATTTATCATAGATACATATATGCTTTAATGTTTTATCTATGATTTCAGCAAGAGTCACTATGAGCCTACATAAAAAGACTAAATGTTGAAGTTGTCTGAAGAAGCAGAACTCGTCTGAAGAGTTGAAGCTGTCTGAAGTAGCTCAACCCGTCTAAAGTATCAGTGCCGTTTGAAGTCTTTTGATGATGTGGCACCTCTAGTCTGAAGATTGTGAAGATGTCTGAAGCTCTTTTTGAATCAAGCACATTTTCTGTTATAACAGCTGGCATTCCTTTTTGAATTTCAAGCACGTTCTCTGCCATACGCGTCCTCTGCTACGCAGCCCTTGCAGCAACAACAAAAAGCAGCTTTTTGGCAGGAGCAAAACTTGTAACGTGTCAGGAATTACCAGAAAATGTTAGAGAATGTCAGAGCTCACAGCAGGCTGTCTCACAACGGATTTCATGCTATTCCTAAACGGTGGTTTTCTCCAACGGATTGATATTTGGGTATAAATACCCCCCTCCTTTGAAGACCATCAAGAGAGAAGAATTTTGTGAAAAAGAACTAAAACTCTGCAAGTTTTTCCCTGCAACAACTCTGATAATATTTATCTTTGTACACATATTGTAATATCCTGAGCATACCTCAGTTTTTCTGTACATCTGTAATTGTTTAAGCTTCAAGACTGATATAGTTTGTAAGCTTAAGCATTTTATCTTCTCTGTATTTGTTGTTGAGCCTGGAGAGGCTTGTCTGAAAAAGAATACTTGTTGGTTTGAGCCTGGAGAGGCTTGTCTGTAAAAGAATACTTGATTGTAGAGCCTGAAGAGGCTTGACTGTAAAAGAATACTTGTAATCTTGAAAGATTAAGAGAAAATCCAATTGCTAGTTGGCATTGGGATTGGACGTAGCTCACAGTTGTAGTGAGTGAACCAGGATAAATTCCTTGGCTAAGTTTTCTTACCCTTATCTCTTGTCAATTCTTTTTATACTAATCAAGGTTAGAGTAATTAATCTGATATTTTATAAAGGCACAAAACATCTTAAAAATCAGTTTTTACAAGCCATCTGAAAACTTCAGACAACCCTTTAAGAGCCTGTCTGAAATCGTGTTTTTAACACCTGTTTGCGAAAAGCTTTCTAAAATATTTAGAAACACTATTCAACCCCCCTTCTAGTGTTTCCCTGTGTTCCTACAGGGGCAAACATATGGAAAAAGGCTGGTACTTTTCTCATCCCCTTTGGTAGAAATAGATCTTGTTGCACTAACTTTTGTCCTTCCTATATTCCTCTTCTTTCACCAGGTGATGAGGACATGAACCAGAAAAAGGCACTTGAAGGACTTAGGGGACCTATGACCCGGGCAAGGGCAAAACATGCAAAAGAAGCTTTGCAGCTAATAGTGGCATCCCTACAAACTAAGGGCGCGGACCTTAAAGAACCATTCCCTAAAGTTGTTCTTTGTCTCAAGCATGAAGAAGAAAATGGTAGCATGGAATTCAATGAAGTCCAGTTGCCATTAATGCATCCAACCACTTAAAGGCAAGGAAAGGGGGGAGAAGGGGGCGGCCAAGGGAATGCATGGCTGAGTTATTTTCCTTAATTTATGACTTTCAATAAGCATTATGTGGCTGTTACATACTCATTCATGTGGCTGGTTGGTTACAAAGGAGAATTGAAAGAATTGAAGTCAAAACGGTTACAAGGAGACAAGGAATTAATGACAATGAAGCACTTGTTGGGAGTTACTTTTGGCTCTCATTGTGATATGAACCTTGAGGTTCTATTTAGAATGGACCTTAGAATTTTCTGAATAATCAACACCTTTCTTGGTAACAATTCTTTTTCTTTTCTTTTGTAAACTTTTTCTTTTTGATATTTCTGTTTCTTTTCTATTTTCTTTTCTTTTGGAACGTAACTCAAAGAGTTTGAAATAAATAAAGACAACAAAAATTTCCTTGTCAAAAACGTGTATTCAACTTTGATTCCTTGAAGAATAAGTCGCATATAATTCAAGAAAACTCATGAAGAAAAATTAAGTTTTTGTTCAAGATAAACATAGTAGAAGAAATTGAAGAAGAATAGGAAAGATAGGAGAGGACGTCACACTTTCAAAGACTTGAAAGATAAGTCCCTGAGAACATACACACAAAGGAAGGATCCTTGATAAATTCTCAACTCTTGACTAGCAAGAAAACTTAGAGAAACACTCTCAAAGTATAAGTAATTTTCTGCATAAACATTCTAAACCTTATTGCATGCATGAAACATGAATTTATAGGAGTTTACAAGGTAAGTTAGGGTTGTGTAATCAACTGCATTACACGCCCATAAACATCCCCAAATTGCCCCTTTACACACTTCCCATGCAACCCTAAACATATTCTAGAAATTAAATAAATTAAGCTAAAAGAACTCAACCTAACTAGACTTATTTGGCCGCATTCTCTAACCAGATTTTTAAGGCACATGTGGCTGAATTTAATCTTGAAATGTAACCATCATACATGGAGTAAAATGGCAATTGATTCAGCCAATAAGTGGCCGCATGTAACAGCCCAAATGCATCAAGTTTTCATTCATTTTGTAACCTCCCAAGTCATGATGATGGCCGCCACCTTGAAAGCTCTTCATTCCTCCATTTACTTCCTTGTTGGCACCTCTTTAAAGACTCTTGATTCAGCCAAATTAAGCACATGTGGCCGCACAAATTGATGAGGTTTTATGCGTCCATATAGCTTCAAAATATGGCCAGATTCATGCTCTCTAGTATGCTTCCTTCCAACGGCTAGAAGATATAATTTTAATGTCATTCAACCTCATTACCATCATGTTTTGTAACCACCAGAAAAAAAGAAACATAACCACCAAATAATTAAGCCTTGTGTCTTGTAACTCCCACATGTTTATTGAAAGCAAATAAAAACTAAAAATTCAGCAAAATAATTCTTGAAGTGGCCGCCCACAATTGCCACATGTGGCCGCCCACAATGCCACTTCACTTGCTTGAAAGTGCTTCAACTGGTAGTTGCATTAAATGCAACTGTCTCTCCATCAATTGGTCCATCCTCTTCAACCTGAGTGCAATTAATGAACTGAGGACTTCCATTAATGCTTTGCATGTTTTGAGACTGGACTTCTTTGATGATAAGTTGTAGTGCCTCCTTAGCCTTCCTAGCCTGCGCCCTTGTCATGGGCCCACCTAATTTGTTGACTGCTTGACTGATGTCCACATCACATTGTTGCGGCCAACAAGTGATGAATTTGGCTGATTTCTCAACCTAAAGTGAGCGGCCAACATGTGCACAAAATGGCTCATTCATGATCATTAAAAGGATGTCCAACATGTGATGAATTGAGAGAGTGAAGACCACTTATGGTGGGCGGCCAACACATGGTTAATGTGGGTTAATTTCTTTCAATTTGTAACATATGGTAGCTGAATTGTTTAGGCACATGGGCGGCCATCTTAGGGTTCTAATTGCTGAATTTCAATTGTCTTAATTGAGGAGAAAGATGACTAACCACAAGGGTGTAATAGGGGGCGGCTACATAGGAGTTTTAGGCATAGTTTAGTTACTTTATTAAGCATTTTTATTTCTTTTTATTGTAATGGGCTGAATACTAAGAGCCATGCATGGTGTGCATGAGGCTATTTAAGGAGCATGCAAGCCATGCAAGAAGTTTAGAATGTTTATGTTAAAATTATCAATCAAAAGGGAGTGTTTTCTCTTATTTTCTTGACTTGTCAAGAGTGAGGTTTATCAAAGGTTCTTCACCTTTGTGTGTGTAATCTCAAGGACTTATCTTTCAAGCCTTGAAAGTGTGACGTCCAACTTTCTTTCTTCTTGTTAATCTTCTATGTTTCTTAGACAAGAATCTTATTTCTATGCGTGTAGCTTGATTGTATGTGATTTACTAGTCAAGTTCACAAGGGCCTAGTTACATTTCTTGTTGAGGAAAAATGCATTATCTTCAAGTATCAATTTAGTACGTTAATCAAATTCAAGGAAAGAAAATCAAAGAAAATAGAAAAAAAATACAAGTGTTTCAGAAAAGTATAAGTTTCATCAGCCTCATATTTCTAAAGGTCCCTTATTTTCGAACATTGTGGTTCATATCATTTGGTCATTAGAGCTCCGGTTATTAGAAATTGAAGGCTATTTCTACTCTTTCTAACATTTGTTTTTATTTTATTATTCTTAGCTTTTCTTGTTTTAATTTTTTCTTGACTACACACAGGTTGGTGAACTTATTGATTTTTTCCTCTTCTTGATTTGGTAAGAAATTCAAAGAGAAATGGAGTGGAAAAAGGCAAGAGGGATACATCATAGAAAAGCCAATTGTTGAGTGCAAACACTAGAGTTTGGTGAGGTTTCTAAACAGTTAAAATTTTTTTCTTTCTCTGTTACGTGTTTCTTTCTTTACTATGGTAGAAAAGACAAGTGGAGAACCGTGATATTCAACAACAATTGCAACACTTTCTCAACGGTTGGAGAAGATGATAAGAGAGCAATATGATGAATTGCACAACAGGTTAGATGAATTGGAGGTCAAACCACAACCTGAACAGCATGGTCCAGAAGAAGAAGAAAGACCACCTAGAGATGGAGGAAAAATTCAAGGAGTCAAGCTGACTATACCACCTTTTAAAGGTCGTAGTGATCCAGAAGCCTACTTGGAGTGGGAACTCAAATTGAGCATGTCTTTGCCTGTAATACATACACAGAGGCGCAAAAGGTAAAACTTGCTACTACTGATTTTTCTAATTATGCTCTCATTTGGTGGAACAAATTGGCAAAAGGAAAGGCGTAGAGATGAAGAGCCATTGGTGGAGACGTGGACTGAAATGAAAAGAATTATGAGGAAACGATATGTTCCCTCTAGTTTCCAAAGAGACTTGAAGCTGAAGCTGCAGAAGTTGTCCCAAGGAAGTAAAGGAGTTGATGAGTTCTACAAAGAAATGGAGGTGCTTATGATGCAAGCAAACATTGATGAGGACCCTGAGGTACTATGGCACGGTTTCTAGTGGTTTAAATCATGATATTAGAGATATAGTAGAGCTGCAAGAATATGTGGAGATGGATGACTTGTTACACAAAGCACTTCAAGTAGAACAACAACTTAAAAGAAAAGGAGCAAGGAAGAGTCCTACTACTTACCTCCAAATTGGAAGGACAAAATCAAGAAGGAAGTAGTTGAACTATCCAATCAAGGAGCATCATCTTCTCAAGGGAAACTACCTCAAAAAGGCGCTGAACAGGTACCTAAGAAAGGGAGGGATGTTAAATGTTTCAGGTGCCAAGGAATGGGAACATTATGCCTTTGAATGTCCTACCAAGTAGACTAATTCTTCTTAAAGACAATGGGGAGTACACCAGTGAATCAGAGGATGAGGAGAGAGGCAAGTGATGAAGACACAGGTGCTGAAGTTGGAGAAGTTTACATGATTAGAAGACTTCTTGGAAGCCAAAACCACGGCCATGGAAGCAAACCAAGAGAGAACATATTTCATACCAGATGTTCTGTCAATGGTATGATATGTTTAGTTATAATTGATGGTGGCAGTTGTATTAACGTGGTCACTGCTAGAATGGTGTCAAAGATGAACATGACACAAAACCACATCCTAGGCCATACAGCTTCAATGGCTTAGTGAAGGAGATGAGGTGCATGTGAAGAGGCAAGCTGAAGTTCCATTTTCTATTGAAAAAATATAAAGATAAAGTGTTGTGTGACATAGTTCCAATGGAGGCCAGTCATATCCTCTTGGGAAGACCGTGGCAGTTTGATACAAAAGCCATCCATGATGGTTTTACTAACAAAATTTCTTTCACTTTTCAGGATAAGAAGGTGGTTCTAAAGCCTTTGTCACCAAAGGAAGTGAGTGAGGATCAAATGAAATTGAGAGAAAAGATAGCTAAAGAGAGAGGAGAGTGAAACACTTGAGGGTGAGGAAATTAAAAGAAAAGAGAGAAATACTAGAGGGCAAACAATTGTGTTTAGCAAGAGAAAAAGAAGTGAGGAGAGAGCTTTGCGCAAGACAACCTCTCTACCTATTGATTTGTCAAAATCAATTACTTCATGCTAACCAATTTGATAACCATGATTTGCCTTTGTCAATTAAATCTCTTTTGCAGGATTTTGAAGATGTGTTTCCAGCTAATGTTCCTGATGGGTTACCACCTTTGAGAGGGATTGAGCATCATATTGATCTCATTCCAGGGGCATCATTACCCAATCATCTAGCTTATAGAAGCAATCCACAAGAAACCAAAAGAAATTGAAAGGCAAGTAGCTGAATTAATAAGCAAAGGATGGGTGAGAAACAACATGAGTCCATGCGCTGTTCCTGTTATTTTGGTGCCTAAAAGGATGGACCTTGGAGAATGTGTTCTGATTATAGAGCCATCAACAATATCACCATTAAGTACCGTCATCCTATTCCCAGTTTAGATGAACTTCTTGATGAATTGTATGGTGCATGTGTGTTTACAAAAATTGATTTAAAAAGTGGCTATAATCAGATTAGAATAAGGGAAAGTGATGAATGGAAAACAACCTTTAAAACAAAATATGGTTCGTATGAATGGTTAGTTATGCCTTTTGGATTAACTATTGCTCCTAGCACTTTCATGAGATTAATGAACCATGTTTTAAGGGAATTCATAGGAAAATTTGTGGTTGTGTATTTTGATGATATTCTTATCTATAGCACTTCTTTGGATATGCATGTTAATCACTTAAAATCTGTTTTGGATGTGCTTAGAAAAGAGAATTTGTATGCCAACCTTGATAAACGCATTTTTTGTACCAATTATGTTGTGTTCTTGGGATTTGTTGTGAGTTCTAAAGGGGTACAAGTGGATGAAGAAAAGGTAAAGGCTATTCAAGAATGGCCAACACCTAAAAATGTGAGTGAAGTAAGAAGTTTTCATGGTTTAGCAAGTTTCTATAGGAGATTTGTTAAGGATCTTAGTACCCTTGTTGCACCATTAAATGAAATTGTTAAAAAGAATGTGGGATTTCAATGGGGAGAGAAGCAAGAGGCGGCCTTTGCTGCCCTTAAAAATAGGCTCACTCATGCGCCTATTCTAGCCTTGCCTAACTTGCAAAATCTTTTGAATTGGAATGTGATGCATCAAATGTAGGCATAGGGGCTGTTTTGTTACAAGATGGACATCCAATTTCTTATTTTAGTGAAAAATTAAGTGGAGCTGCACTTAATTATTCTACTTATGATAAGGAATTGTATGCTTTGGTTAGAGCTCTAAAAACTTGGCAACATTATTTGCTACCCAAAGAGTTTGTTATACATAGTGATCATGAGTCCTTGAAATACTTGAAAGGACAAGGAAAACTAAATAAAAGACATGCTAAGTGGGTAGAATATTTAGAGCAATTTCCATATGTGATCAAGCATAAGAAAGGTAAAGGAAACATAGTGGCTGATGCGCTTTCTAGGAGGCATGCATTATTATCTATGTTAGAAACAAAATTGTTTGGTCTTGAACCTTTGAAAAGTATGTATGAAAATTATGAGGATTTTGCTGAAATTTTTGCTGCATGTGAAAAATTCTGTGAAAATGGTACTTTAAGCAAAATGAATTTTTTTTAAAATGAATAGATTGTGTGTACTTAAAAGTTCCATTAGAGAATTACTTCTGTATGAATCACATGAGGGTGGGACTGATGGAGCATTTGGAATTCAAAAGACCATGGAAATTTTACAAGAACATTTCTTTTGGCCCCATATGAAATGTGATGTGCAAAAATTTTGTGAAAATTGTATTGTGTGCAAGAAAGCAAAATCAAAGGTTAAGCCTCATGGGTTATATACTCCTTTGCCTGTACCAGAATTTCCTTGGGCTGATATTTCCATGGATTTTGTTCTAGGACTTCCTAAAACAAAGAATGGAAGAGATTCTGTGTTGTTATTGTGGACAGGTTCTCAAAGATGGCGCATTTCATAGCTTGCAGAAAGTGGATGATGCTTGTCATGTGGCTGATTTATTTTTTAAAGAAATAGTGAAGCTGCATGGATTACCAAGAAGCATAGTTAGTGATAGAGATGTGAAAATTCCTTAGCCATTTTTGGAGGACTTTGTGGGGAAACCTTGGAACTAAGTTGCTGTTTTCTACTACCTACCATCCCCAAACTAATGGTCAAACTGAAGTGGTGAATAGGACATTGGGTTCATTACTTAGGACTATTTTGAATAAAAATATTAAGTCTTGGGAGGAATGTTTGCCTCATGTTGAATTTGCTTACAATAGGGCTATCCATAGTACTACAAATTGTTCCTCATTTGAGATAGTTTATGGATTTAACCCTCTAACTCCTCTTGATTTGTTATCCTCGCCTAACGTTTCTATGTTTAAGCATGATGAAGCACAGGCCAAGGCAGAATATGTCAAGAAAATGCATGAAAAAGTGAAGGCACAAATTGAGAAGAAGAATGAAAGCTATGCCAAGCAAGCCAACAAAGGAAGAAAGAAGGTTGTCTTCCAACCTGGTGATTGGGTTTGGGTGCATATGCACAAGGAAAGGTTCCCTGAACAAAGGAAGTCTAAGCTTCAACCTAGGGGAGATGGACCTTTTCAAGTTCTAGAACGAATCAATGACAATGCCTACAAAATTGAAGTTCCAGGTGAGTATCAGATTAGTGCTACTTTCAATGTTTCTGACTTGTCTCTATTTGATACAGATGAAGGATCTCATGCTTTGAGGACAAATCCTTTCCAAGAGGGGGAGAATGATGAGGACATGAACCAGAAAAAAGGCACTTGAAGGACTTGGGGGACCTATGACCCGGGAAAGTGCAAAACAGGAAAAAGAGGCTTTGCAGCTAATAGTGGCATCCCTACAAACTAAGGGCGCAAACCTTAAAGAACCATTCCCTAAAGTTGTTCTTTGTCTCAAGCATTAAGAAGAAAATGGTAGCATGGAATTCAATGAAGTCCAGTTGCCATTAATGCATCCAACCATTTAAAGGCAAGGAAAGGGGGAGAAGGGGGGGGCCAAGTAGGGGGCCGCCAAGGGAATGCATGGCTGAGTTGTTTTTCTTAATTTATGACTTTCAATAAGCATTATGTGGCTGTTACATACTCATTGATGTGGCTGGTTGGTTACAAAGGAGAATTGAAAGAATTAAAGTCAAAACGGTTACAAGGAGACAAGGAATTAATGACAATGAAGCACTTGTTGGGAGTTACTTTTGGCTCTCATTGTTGCGGCCAACAAGTGATGAATTTGGCTGATTTCTCAACCTAAAGTGGGCGGCCAACATGTGCACAAAATGGCTCATTCATGATCATTAAAAGGGTGTCCAACATGTGATGAATTGAGAGAGTGAATACCACTTATGGTGGGCAGCCAACACATGGTTAATGTGGGTTAATTTCTTTCAATTTGTAACATATGGTAGCTGAATTGTTTAGGCACATGGGCGGCCATCTTAGGGTTCTAATTGCTGAATTTCAATTGCCTTAATTAAGAGAAGATGACTAACCACAAGGGTGTAATAGGGGGGCGACTACATAGGAGTTTTTGGCATAGTTTAATTACTTTATTAAGCATTTTTATTTCTTTTTATTGTAATGGGCTGAATACTAAGAGCCATGCATGGTGTGCATGAGGCTATTTAAGGAGCATGCAAGCCATGCAAGAAGTTTAGAATGTTTATGTTAAAAATTATCAATCAAAAGGGAGTGTTTTCTCTTATTTTCTTGACTTGTCAAGAGTGAGGTTTATCAAAGGTTCTTCACCTTTGTGTGTGTAATCTCAAGGACTTATCTTTCAAGCCTTGAAAGTGTGACGTCCAACTTTCTTTCTTCTTGTTAATCTTCTATGTTTCTTAGACAAGAATCTTATTTCTATGCGTGTAGCTTGATTGTATGTGATTTACTAGTCAAGTTCATAAGGGCCTAGTTACATTTCTTGTTGAGGAAAAGTGCATTATCTTCAAGAATCAATTTAGTACGTTAATCAAATTCAAGGAAAGAAAATCAAAGAAAACAGAAAAAAAAAAATACAAGTGTTTCAGAAAAGTATAAGTTTCAGCCTCATATTTCTAAAGGTCCCTTATTTTCGAACATTGTGGTTCATATCACCAGGGTGGAAGGGAACCAACTCAATGGGTGGTACTTCAACACCTATCTCCAACTATTATCATCTTGTTCCGATGCTTTGGTAAAGAGAGGAAGCTAGGGATCAAGGAAGTTCCAATCCTCCAATCTGTGGATAGAAATAGTCCCCATTGCATTGGCTTTCGTCCTTCCCTTCACTCTAAAGTTCTTATTTGGGCCAAAATTGATCCCAAGGGATAATATATCATCCTCTTTGTATCTATGGAAAAGGGGCGAACATATGGAAAAAGGCTGGTACTTTCTCATCCCCTTTGGTAGAAATAGATCTTGTTGCACTAACTTTTGTCCTTCCTATATTCCTCTTCTTTCACGAGGGTGGAAGGGAGCCAACTCAATGGGTGTTAGTTCAACACCTATCTCCAACTATTATCGTCTTGTTCCGATGCTTTTGGTAAAGGGAGGAAGCTGGGACCAAGGAAGTTCCAATCCTCCAATCTGTGGATAGAAATAGTCCCCATTGCATTGGCTTTCGTCCTTTCCTTCACTCTAATGTCTTCTTTGGACCAAAATTGATCCTAAGGATAATATATCATCCTTTTTCTCTCAGTGGGTGGTACTTCAACAACTTTCTCCAACTATTATCATCTTGTTCCGATGATTTTGGTAAAGGGAAAATCTGTGGATAGAAATAGTCCCCATTGCATTGGCTGTCGTCTTTCCCTTCACTCTAAATTTCTTCTTCAGCCAAAATTGATCCTAAAGTATAATTTATTATCCCCTTTCTCTCTATGAAAAAATAGCGAACATATAGAAGAAGGATGGTACTTTTCTCATCCCTTTTGGTAAAAATAGATCTTGTTGTACTAACTTTTGTCCTTCCTATATTCCTCTTCTTTCACGAGGGTGGAAGGGAACCAACTCAATTGGTGGTACTTCAACACCTATCTCCAACTATTATCGTCTTGTTCCGATGCTTTTGGTAAAGGGAGGAAGCTAGGGACCAAGGAAGTTCCAATCCTCCAATCTGGGGATAGAAATAGTCCCCATTGCATTGACTTTCATCCTTCCCTTCACTCTAAAGTTCTTCTTTGGGCCAAAATTGATCCCAAGGGATAATATATCATCCTCTTTGTCTCTACGGAAAAGGGGCGAACATATGGAAAAAGGCTGGTACTTTTCTCATCCCCTTTGGTAGAAATAGATCTTGTTGCACTAACTTTTGTCCTTCCTCTATTCCTCTTCTTTGACCAGGGTGGAAGGGAACAACCTCAATAGGTGGTACTTCAACACAACTATTATCGTCTTGTTCCGATGCTTTTGGTAAAGGGAGGAAGCTAGGACCAAGGAAGTTCCAATCCTCCAATCTGTGGATAAAAATAGTCTCATTGCATTGGCTTTCGTCCTTCCCTTCACTCTACAGTTCTTCTTTGGCCAAAATTGATCCTAAAGGATAATATATCATCCTCTTTGTCTGTACGGAAAAGGGGCGAACGTATGGAAGAAGGCTGGTACTTTTCTCATCCCCTTTGGTAGAAATAGATCATGTTGCACTAACTTTTATCCTTCCTATATTCCTCTTCTTTCAACAGGGTGGAAGGCAACCAACTCAATGGGTGGTACTTCAACACCTATCTCCAACTATTATTGTTTTGTTCCAATGCTTTTGGTAAAGGAAGGAAGCTAGGGACCAAGGAAGTTCCACTTCTCCAATCTGTGGATAGAAATAGTCCCCATTGCATTGGCTTTCGTCCTTCCCTTCACTATAAAGTTCTTCTTTGGGCCAAAATTAATCCCAAGGGGTAATATACCATCCTCTTTGTCTCTACGGAAAAGGGGCGAACATATGGGAAAAGGATGGTACTTTCTCATTCCCTATGGTAGAAATAGATCTTGTTGCACTAGCTTTTGTCCTTCCTATACTCCTCTTCTTTCACCAGGGTGGAAGGGAACCAACTCAATGGTGGTACTTCAACACCAATTTCCAACTATTATCATCTTGTTTCGATGCTTTTGGTAAAGGGAGGAAGCTAGAGACCAAGGAAGTTCCAATCCTCCAATCTGTGGATAGAAATAGTCCCCATTACATTGACTTTTGTCCTTCCCTTCACTCTAAATTTCTTCTTTGGCCAAAATTGATCCCAAAGGATAATATATCATCCTCTTTCTCTCAATGGGTGGTACTTCAACAACTTTCTCCAACTATTATCATCTTGTTCCGATGATTTTGGTAAAGGGAGGAAGCTGGGACCAAGGAAGTTCCAATCCTTCAATCTGTGGATAGAAATAGTCCCCATTGCATTGGCTGTCGTCCTTCCCTTCACTCTAAATTTCTTCTTCAGCTAAAATTGATCCTATACTATAATTTATTATCCTCTTTCTCCCTATGAAAAATGAGCGAACATATAGAAGAAGGATGGAACTTTTCTCATTCCTTTTTGTAAAAATAGATCTTGTTGTACTAACTTTTGTCCTTCCTATATTCCTCTTCTTTCACGAGGGTGGAAGGGAACCAACTCAATTGGTGGTACTTCAACACCTATCTCCAACTATTATCGTCTTGTTCCGATGCTTTTGGTAAAGGGAGGAAGCTAGGGACCAAGGAAGTTCAAATCCTCCAATCTGTGGATAGAAATAGTCCCCATTGCATTGACTTTCGTCCTTCCCTTCACTCTAAAGTTCTTCTTGGGCCAAAATTGATCCCAAGGGATAATATATCTTCCTCTTTGTCTCTATGGAAAAGGGGCGAACATATGGAAAAAGGCTGGTACTTTTCTCATCCACTTTGGTAGAAATAGATCTTGTTGCACTAACTTTTGTCCTTCATATATTCCTCTTCTTTCACGAGGGTGTAAGGGAGCCAACTCAATGGGTGGTAGTTCAACACCTATCTCCAACTATTATCGTCTTGTTCCGATGCTTTTGGTAAAGGGAGGAAGCTGGGACCAAGGAAGTTCCAATCCTCCAATCTGTGGATAGAAATAGTCCCCATTGCATTGTCTTTCGTCCTTCCCTTCAACCTAAAGTTCTTCCTTGGCCAAAATTGATCCCAAAGGATAATATATCATCCTCTTTGTCTCTAAGGAAAAGGGGAGAACATATGGAAGAAGGCTGGTACTTTTCTCATCCCCTTTGGTAGAAATAGATCATGTTGCACTAACTTTGGTCCTTCCTATATTCCTCTTCTTTCACGAGGGTGGAAGGGAACCAACTCAATTGGTGGTACTTCAACACCTATCTCCAACTATTATCGTCTTGTTCCGATGCTTTTGGTAAGGGAGGAAGCTAGGGACCAAGGAAGTTCCAATCGTCCAATCTGTGGACAGAAATAGTCCTCATTGCATTGACTTTCGTCCTTCCCTTCACTCTAAAGTTCTTCTTTGGGCCAAAATTGATCCCAAGGGATAATATATCATCCTCTTTGTCTCTACGGAAAAGGGGCGAACATATGGAAAAAGGCTGGTACTTTTCTCATCCCCTTTGGTAGAAATAGATCTTGTTGCACTAACTTTTGTCCTTCCTATATTCCTCTTCTTTCACCAGGGTGGAAGGGAACCAACTCAATGGGTGGTACTTCAACACAACTATTATCGTCTTGTGCCGATGCTTTTGGAAAAGGGAGGAAGCAAGGACCAAGGAAGTTCCAATCCTCCAATCTGTGGATAGAAATAGTCCCATTGCATTGGCTTTCGTCCTTCCCTTCACTCTACAGTTCTTCTTTGGCCAAAATTGATCCTAAAGGATAATATATCATCCTCTTTGTCTCTACGGAAAAGGGGCGAACGTATGGAAAAAGGCTGGTACTTTTCTCATCCCCTTTGGTAGAAATAGATCATGTTTCACTAACTTTTGTCCTTCCTATATTCCTCTTCTTTCACGAGGGTGGAAGGGAACCAACTCAATTGGTGGTACTTCAACACCTATCTCCAACTATTATCGTCTTGTTCCGATGCTTTTGGTAAAGGGAGGAAGCTAGGGACCAAGGAAGTTCCAATCCTCCAATCTGTGGATAAAAATAGTCCCCATTGCATTGACTTTCGTCCTTCCCATCACTCTAAAGTTCTTCTTTGGGCGAAAATTGATCCCAAGGGATAATATATCATCCTCTTTGTCTCTATGGAAAAGGGGCGAACATATGGAAAAAGGGCTGGTACTTTTCTCATCCCCTTTGGTAGAAATAGATCTTGTTGCACTAACTTTTGTCCTTCCTATATTCCTCTTCTTTCACCTGGGTGGAAGCGAACCAACTCAATGGGTGGTACTTCAACACAACTATTATCGTCTTGTGCCGATGCTTTTGGTAAAGGGAGGAAGCTAGGGACCAAGGAAGTTCCAATCCTCCAATCTGTGGATAGAAATAGTCCCCATTGCATTGGCATTCGTCCTTCCCTTCACTCTAAAGTTCTTCTTTTGGCCAAAATTGATCCCAAGGGATAATATATCATCCTTTTTGTCTCTACGAAAAAGGGGCGAACATTTGGAAAAAGGCTGGAACATTTCTCATCCCCTTTGGTAGAAATAGATCATGTTGCACTAACTTTGGTCCTTCTATATTCCTCTTCTTTCACGAGGGTGGAAGGGAACCAACTCAATTGGTGGTACTTCAACACCTATCTCCAACTATTATCGTCTTGTTCCGATGCTTTTGGTAAAGGGAGGAAGCTAGGGACCAAGGAAGTTCCAATCCTCCAATCTGTGGATAGAAATAGTCCCCATTGCATTGACTTTCGTCCTTCCCTTCACTCTAAAGTTCTTCTTTGGGCGAAAATTGATCCCAAGGGATAATATATCATCCTCTTTGTCTCTATGGAAAAGGGGCGAACATATGGAAAAGGGCTGGTACTTTTCTCATCCCCTTTGCTAGAAATAGATCTTGTTGCACTAACTTTTGTCCTTCCTATATTCCTCTTCTTTCACCAGGGTGGAAGCGAACCAACTCAATGGGTGCTACTTCAACACAACTATTATCGTCTTGTGCCGATGCTTTTGGTAAAGGGAGGAAGCTAGGGACCAAGGAAGTTCCAATCCTCCAATCTGTGGATAGAAATAGTCCCCATTGCATTGACATTCGTCCTTCCCTTCACTCTAAAGTTCTTCTTTGGGCCAAAATTGATCCCAAGGGATAATATATCATCCTTTTTGTCTCTACGAAAAAGGGGCAAACATTTGGAAAAAGGCTGGAACTTTTCTCATCCCCTTTGGTAGAAATAGATCATGTTGCACTAACTTTGGTCCTTCCTATATTCCTCTTCTTTCACGAGGGTGGAAGGGAACCTACTCAATTGGTGGTACTTCAACACCTATCTCCAACTATTATCGTCTTGTTCCGATGCTTTTGGTAAAGGGAGGAAGCTAGGGACCAAGGAAGTTCCAATCCTCCAATCTGTGGATAGAAATAGTCCCCATTGCATTGACTTTCGTCCTTCCCTTCACTCTAAAGTTCTTCTTTGGGCGAAAATTGATCCCAAGGGATAATATATCATCCTCTTTGTCTCTATGGAAAAGGGGCGAACATATGGAAAAGGGCTGGTACTTTTCTCTTCCCCTTTGGTAGAAATAGATCTTATTGCACTAACTTTTGTCCTTCCTATTTTCCTCTTCTTTCACCAGGGTGCAAGGGAACCAACTCAATGGGTGGTACTTCAACACAACTATTATCGTCTTGTGCCGATGCTTTTGGTAAAGGGAGGAAGCTAGGGACCAAGGAAGTTCCAATCCTCCAATCTGTGGATAGAAATAGTCCCCATTGCATTGGCATTCGTCCTTCCCTTCACTCTAAATTTCTTCTTTGGGCCAAAATTTATCCCAAGGGATAATATATCATCCTTTTTGTCTCTACGAAAAAGGGGGCGAACATTTGGAAAAAGGCTGGAACTTTTCTCATCCCCTTTGGTAGAAATAGATCTTGTTGCACTAACTTTTGTCCTTCCTATATTCCTCTTCTTTCACGAGGGTGGAAGGGAGCCAACTCAATGTGTGGTACTTCAACAACTTTCTCCAACTATTATCATCTTGTTCCGATGATTTTGGTAAAGGGAGGAAGCTGGTACCAAGGAAGTTCCAATCCTCCAATCTGTGGATAGAAATAGTCCCCATTGCATTGACTTTCGTCCTTCCCTTCACTCTAAAGTTCTTCCTTGGCCAAAATTGATCCCAAAGGATAATATATCATCCTCTTTGTCTCTACGGAAAAGGGGAGAACATATGGAAAAAGGCTGGTACATTTCTCTTCCCCTTTGGTAGAAATAGATCATGTTGCACTAACTTTTGTCCTTCCTATATTCCTCTTCTTTCACTAGGGTTGAAGGGAACCAACTCAATGGGTGGTAGTTCAACACCTATCTCCAACTATTATCGTCTTGTTCCGATGCTTTTGGTAAAGGGAGGAAGCCTGGACCAAGTAAGTTCCAATCCTCCAATCTCTGGATAGAAATAGTCCCCATTACATTGGCTTTCATCCTTCCCTTCACTCTAATGTCTTCTTTGGACCAAAATTGATCCCAAAGGATAATATATCATCCTATTTCTCTCAATGGGTGGTACTGGAACAACTTTCTCCCACTATTATCGTCTTGTTCCGATGATTTTGGTAAAGGGAGGAAGCTGGGACCAAGGAAGTTCCAAACCTCCAATCTGTGGATAGAAATATTCCCCATTGCATTGGATTTCGTCCTTCGCTTCACTCTAACTTTCTTGTTTGACCAAAATTGATCCTAAAGTATAATTTATTATGCTCTTTCTCTCTATGAAAAAGGAGCGAACATATGGAAGAAGGATGGTTCTTTTCTTATCTCTTCTGGTGGAAATAGATCTTGTTGTACTAACTTTTATTCTTCCTATATTCCTCTTCTTTCATGATGGTGGAAGAGAACCAACTCAATGGGTGGTACTTCAACACCTATCTCCAACTACTAGCGTCTTGTTCCGATGCTTTTGGTAAAGGGAGGAAGCTAGGGAACAAGGAAGTTCCACTCTTCCAATCTGTGGACAAAAATAGTCCCCATTGCATTGGCTTTCGTCCTTCCCTACACTCTAAAGTTATTCTTTGGCCAAAATAGATCCCAAAGGATAATATATCATCCTCATTCTCTCAATGGGTGCTACTTAAACAACTTTCTCCAACTATTATCGTCTTGTTCCGATGATTTTGGTAAAGGGAGGAAGCTAGGACCAAGGAATTTCCAATCCTCCAATCTGTGGATAGAAATTGTCCCCATTGCATTGGCTTTTGTCCTTCCCTTCACTCTAAAGTTCTTCTTTGGGCCAAAATTGATCACAAGGGATAATATATCATCCTCTTTGTCTCTACGGAAAAGGGGCGAACATATGGAAGAAGGCTGGTACTTTTCTTATCCCCTTTGGTAGAAATAGATCTTGTTGCACTAACTTTTGACCTTCCTATATTCCTCTTCTTTCACGAGGGTGGAAGGGAACCAACTCAATGGGTGGTACTTCAACACCTATCTCCAACTATTATCATCTTGTTCTGATGCTCTTGGTAAAGGGAGGAAGCTAGGGACCAAGGAAGTTCCAACCCTCCAATCTGTGGATAGAAATAGTCCCCATTGCATTGGCTTTCATCCTTCCCTTCACTCTAAAGTTCTTCTTTGGCCAAAATTGATCCCAAAGGATAATATATCATCCTCTTTCTCTCAATGGGTGGTACTTCAACAACTTTCTCCAACTATTATCGTCTTGTTCCCATGATTTTGGTAAAGGGACGAAGCTCGGACCAAGGAAGTTCCAAGCCTCCAATCTGTGGATAGAAATTGTCCCCATTGCATTGGCTTTCGTCTTTCCCTTCAATCTAAAGTTCTTCTTTGCGACAAAATTAATCCCGAGGGATAATATATCATCCTCTTTGTCTCTACGGAAAAGGGGCGAACATATGGAAAAAGGCTGGTACTTTTCTCATCCCCTTTGGTAGAAATAGATCTTGTTACACTAACTTTTCTCCTTCCTATATTCCTCTTCTTTCACGAGGGTGGAAGAGAACCAACTCAATATGTGGTACTTCAACACCTATCTCCAACTATTATCGTCTTGTTCTGATGCTTTTGGTAAAAGGAGGAAGCTAGGGACCAAGGAAGTTCCACTGTTCCAATCTGTGGATAGAAATAGTCCTCATTGCATTGGCTTTCGTCCTTCCCTTCACTCTAAAGTTCTTCTTTGCGCCAAAATTAATCCCGAGGGATAATATATCATCCTCTTTGTCTCTACGGAAAAGGGGCAAACATATGGAAAAAGGCTGGTACTTTTCTCATCCCCTTTGGTAGAAATAGATCTTGTAGCACTAACTTTTGTCCTTCCTATATTCCTCTTCTTTCACGAGGGTGGAAGAAAACAAACTCAATATGTGGTACTTCAACAACTTTCTCCAACTATTATCGTCTTGTTCCGATGATTTTGGTAAAGGGAGGAAGCTGGGACCAAGGAAGTTCCAATCCTCTAATTTGTGGATAGAAATTGTCCCCATTGCATTGGCTTTTGTCCTTCCCTTCACTCTAAAGTTCTTCTTTGGGCCAAAATTGATCCCAAGGGATAATGTATCTTCCTCTTTGTCTCTAGGGATAAGGGGCAACATATGGAAAAAGGCCAGTACTTTTCCATCCCCTTTGGTAGAAATAGGTCTTGTTGCACTAACTTTTGTCCTTCCTATATTCCTCTTCTTTCACGAGGGTGGAATGGAACCAATTCAATTGGTGGTACTTCAACACCTATCTCCAACTATTATTGTCCTCTTTCGATGATTTTGGTAAATAGAGGAAGCTAGGGACTAAGGAAGTACCAATCCTCCAATCTGTGGATAGAAATAGTCCCCATTGCATTGGCTTTCGTCCTTCCCTTCACTCTAAAGTTCTTCCTTGGACAAAATTGATCCCAAAGAATAATATATCATCCTCTTTGTCTTTACGGAAAAGGGGAGAACATATGGAAGAAGGCTGGTACTTTTCTCATCCCCTTTGGTAGAAATAGATCATGTTGCACTAACTTTTGTCCTTCCTATATTCCTCTTCTTTCACGAGGGGGGAAGGGAACCAACTCAATGGGTGGTACTTCAATACCTATCTCCAACTATTATCGTCTTGTTCTGTTGATTTTGGTAAATGGAGGAAGCTAGGGACTAAGGAAGTTCCAATCCTCCAATCTGTAGATAGAAATAGTCCCCATTGCATTGGCTTTCGTCCTTCCCTTCACTCTAAAGTTCTTCCTTGGCCAAAATTGATCCCAAAGGATAATATATCATCCTCTTTGTCTCTAAGGAAAAGGGGAGAACATATGGAAGAAGGCTGGTACTTTTCTCATCCCCTTTGGTAGAAATAGATCATGTTGCACTAACTTTTGTCCTTCCTATATTCCTCTTCTTTCACTAGGGTGGAAGGGAACCAACTCAATGGGTGGTAGTTCAACACCTATCTCCAACTATTATCGTCTTGTTCCGATGCTATTGGTAAAGGGAGGAAGTCGGGACCAAGGAAGTTCCAATCCTCCAATCTGTAGATAGAAATAGTCCCCATTGCATTGGCTTTCGTCCTTCCCTTCACTCTAATGTCTTCTTTGGACTCAAATTGATCCCAAAGGATAATATATCATCCTATTTCTCTCAATGGGTGGTACTGGAACAACTTTCTCCCACTATTATCGTCTTGTTCCGATGATTTTGGTAGAGGGAGGAAGCTGGGACCAAGGAAGTTCCAATCCTCCATTCTGTGGATAGAAATTGTCCCCATTGCATTGGTTTTTATCCTTCCCTTCACTCTAAAGTTCTTCTTTGGGCCAAAATTGATCCCAAGGGATAATGTATCTTCCTCTTTGTCTCTAGGGATAAGGGGCAACATATGGAAAAAGGGCAGTACTTTTCTCATCCCCTTTGGTAGAAATAGGTCTTGTTGCACTAACTTTTGTCCTTCCTATATTCCTCTTCTTTCACGAGGGTGGAATGGAACCAATTCAATGGGTGGTACTTCAATACCTATCTCCAACTATTATCGTCTTGTTCTGATGCTTTTGATAAAAGGAGGAAGCTAGGGACCAAGGAAGTTCCACTCCTCCAATCTGTGGATAGAAATAGTCCTCATTGCATTGGCTTTCGTCCCTCCCTTCACTCTAAAGTTCTTCTTTGGGCCAAATTGATCCCATGGGATAACATATCATGCTCTTTGTCTCTACGGAAGAGGGGCGAACATATGGAAAAAGGCTGGTACTTTTCTCATCCCCTATGGTAGAAATATATCTTGTTGCACTAACTTTGTCCTTCCCATGTTTCTCTTCTTTGACCAGGGTGGAAGGTAACCAACTCAATGGGTGGTACTTCAACACCTATCTCCAACTATTATCATCTTGCTCCGATACTTTTTGTAAAGGGAGGAAGCTGGGGACCAAGGAAGTTCCAATCCTCCAATCTGTGGATAGAAATAGTCCCCATTGCATTGGCTTTTGTGCTTCCCTTCACTCTAAAGTTCTTCTTTGGCCAAAATTGATCCGAAAGGATAATATATCATCCTCTTTCTCTCAATAGGTGGTACTTCAACAATTTTCTCCAACTATTATCCTCTTGTTCCGATGATTTTGGTAAAGGAAGGAAGCTGGGACCAAGGAAGTTCCAATCCTCCAATCTGTGGATAGAAATTGTCACCATTACATTGGCTTTCGTACTTTCCTTCACTCTAAATTTCTTCCTTGGCCAAAATTGATCCCAAAGGATAATATATCATCCTCTTTGTCTCTACGGAAAAGGGGAGAACATATGGAAGAAGGCTGGTACTTTTCTCATCCCCTTTGGTAGAAATAGATCATGTTGCACTAACTTTTGTCCTTCCTATATTCCTCTTCTTTCACTAGGGTGGAAGGGAACCAACTCAAAGGGTGGTAGTTATCTCCAACTATTATCGTCTTGTTCCGATGCTTTTGGTAAAGGGAGGAAGCTGGGACCAAGGAAGTTCCAATCCTCCAATCTGTGGATAGAAATAGTCCCCATTGCATTGGCTTTCGTTCTTCCCTTCACTCTAATGTCTTCTTTGGACCAAAATTGATCCTAAAGGATAATATATCATCCTCTTTCTCTCAATGGGTGGTACCGGAACAGCTTTCTCCCACTATTATCGTCTTGTTCCGATGATTTTGGTAATGGGAGGAAGCTGGGACCAAGGAAGTTCCAATCCTCCAATCTGTGGATAGAAATTGTCCCCATTGCATTGGCTTTTGTCCTTCCCTTCACTCTAAAGTTCTTCTTTGGGCCAAAATTGATCCCAAGGGATAATGTATCTTCCTCTTTGTCTCTAGGGATAAGGGGCAACATATGGAAAAAGGCCAGTACTTTTCTCATCCCCTTTGGTAGAAATAGGTCTTGTTGCACTAACTTTTGTCCTTCCTATATTCCTCTTCTTTCACGAGGGTGGAATGGAACCAATTCAATTGGTGGTACTTCAACACCTATCTCCAACTATTATTGTCCTCTTCCGATGATTTTGGTAAATGGAGGAAGCTAGGGACTAAGGAAGTACCAATCCTCCAATCTGTGGATAGAAATAGTCCCCATTGCATTGGCTTTCGTCCTTCCCTTCACTCTAAAGTTCTTCCTTGGACAAAATTGATCCCAAAGGATAATATATCATCCTCTTGTCTTTACGGAAAAGGGGAGAACATATGGAAGAAGGCTGGTACTTTTCTCATCCCCTTTGGTAGAAATAGATCATGTTGCACTAACTTTTGTCCTTCCTATATTCCTCTTCTTTCAGCAGGGTGGACGGGGACCAACTCAATGGGTGGTACTTCAACACCTATTTTCAACTATTATCGTCTTGTTCCGATGATTTTGGTAAATGGAGGAAGCTAGGGACTAAGGAAGTTCCAATCCTCCAATCTGTGGATAGAAATAGTCCCTATTGGATTGGCTTTCGTCCTTCCCTTCACTTTAAAGTTCTTCTTTGGGCCAAAATTGATCCCAAGGGATAATATATCATCCTCTTTGTCTCTACGAAAAAAGGGGCGAACATATGGAAAAAGGCTGGTACTTTTCTCATCCCCTTTGGTAGAAATAGATCTTGTTGAACTAACTTTTGTCCTTCCTATATTCCTTTTCTTTCACGAGGGGGGAAGGGAACCAACTCAATGGGTGGTACTTCAATACCTATCTCCAACTATTATCGTCTTGTTCTGATGCTTTTGATAAAAGGAGGAAGCTAGGGACTAAGGAAGTTCCAATCCTCCAATCTGTAGATAGAAATAGTCCCCATTGCATTGGCTTTCGTCCTTCCCTTCACTCTAAAGTTCTTCTTTGGGCCAAAATTGATCCCATGGGATAACATATCATGCTCTTTGTCTCTACGGAAGAGGGGCGAACATATGGAAAAAGGCTGGTACTTTTCTCATCCCCTATGGTAGAAATATATCTTGTTGCACTAACTTTTGTCCTTCCCATGTTTCTCTTCTTTGACCAGGGTGGAAGGTAACCAACTCAATGGGTGGTACTTCAACACCTATCTCCAACTATTATCATCTTGCTCCGATACTTTTGGTAAAGGGAGGAAGCTGGGGACCAAGGAAGTTCCAATCCTCTAATCTGTGGATAGAAATAGTCCCCATTGCATTGGCTTTTGTGCTTCCCTTCACTCTAAAGTTCTTCTTTGGCCAAAATTGATCCCAAAGGATAATATATCATCCTCTTTCTCTCAATAGGTGGTACGTCAACAACTTTCTCCAACTATTATCCTCTTGTTCCGATGATTTTGGTAAAGGAAGGAAGCTGGGACCAAGGAAGTTCCAATCCTCCAATCTGTGGATAGAAATTGTCACCATTACATTGGCTTTCGTCCTTTCCTTCACTCTAAAGTTCTTCCTTGGCCAAAATTGATCCCAAAGGATAATATATCATCCTCTTTGTCTCTACGGAAAAGGGGAGAACATATGGAAGAAGGCTGGTACTTTTCTCATCCCCTTTGGTAGAAATAGATCATGTTGCACTAACTTTTGTCCTTCCTATATTCCTCTTCTTTCACTAGGGTGGAAGGGAACCAACTCAACGGGTGGTAGTTATCTCCAACTATTATCGTCTTGTTCCGATGCTTTTGGTAAAGGGAGGAAGCTGGGACCAAGGAAGTTCCAATCCTCCAATCTGTGGATAGAAATAGTCCCCATTGCATTGGCTTTCGTTCTTCCCTTCACTCTAATGTCTTCTTTGGACCAAAATTGATCCTAAAGGATAATATATCATCCTCTTTCTCTCAATGGGTGGTACCGGAACAGCTTTCTCCCACTATTATCGTCTTGTTCCGATGATTTTGGTAATGGGAGGAAGCTGGGACCAAGGAAGTTCCAATCCTCCAATCTGTGGATAGAAATTGTCCCCATTGCATTGGCTTTTGTCCTTCCCTTCACTCTAAAGTTCTTCTTTGGGCCAAAATTGATCCCAAGGGATAATGTATCTTCCTCTTGTCTCTAGGGATAAGGGGCAACATATGGAAAAAGGCCAGTACTTTTCTCATCCCCTTTGGTAGAAATAGGTCTTGTTGCACTAACTTTTGTCCTTCCTATATTCCTTTTCTTTCACGAGGGTGGAATGGAACCAATTCAATTGGTGGTACTTCAACACCTATCTCCAACTATTATTGTCCTCTTCCGATGATTTTGGTAAATGGAGGAAGCTAGGGACTAAGGAAGTACCAATCCTCCAATCTGTGGATAGAAATAGTCCCCATTGCATTGGCTTTCGTCCTTCCCTTCACTCTAAAGTTCTTCCTTGGACAAAATTGATCCCAAAGGATAATATATCATCCTCTTTGTCTTTACGGAAAAGGGGAGAACATATGGAAGAAGGCTGGTACTTTTCTCATCCCCTTTGGTAGAAATAGATCATGTTGCACTAACTTTTGTCCTTCCTATATTCCTCTTCTTTCAGCAGGGTGGACGGGGACCAACTCAATGGGTGGTACTTTAACACCTATTTTCAACTATTATCGTCTTGTTCCGATGATTTTGGTAAATGGAGGAAGCTAGGGACTAAGGAAGTTCCAATCCTCCAATCTGTGGATAGAAATAGTCCCCATTGTATTGGCTTTCGTACTTCCCTTCACTTTAAAGTTCTTCTTTGGGCGAAAATTGATCCCAAGGGATAATATATCATCCTCCTTGTCTCTATGGAAAAAGGGGCGAACATATGGAAAAAGGCTGGTACTTTTCTCATCCCCTTTGGTAGAAATAGATCTTGTTGCACTAACTTTTGTCCTTCCTATATTCCTTTTCTTTCACGAGGGGGGGAAGGGAACCAACTCAATGGGTGGTACTTCAATACCTATCTCCAACTATTATCGTCTTGTTCTGTTGATTTTGGTAAATGGAGGAAGCTAGGGACTAAGGAAGTTCAAATCCTCCAATCTGTAAATAGAAATAGTCCCCATTGCATTGGCTTTCGTCCTTCCCTTCACTCTAAAGTTCTTCCTTGGCAAAAATTGATCCCAAAGGATAATATATCATCCTCTTTGTCTCTAAGGAAAAGGGGAGAACATATGGAAGAAGGCTGGTACTTTTTCATCCCCTTTGGTAGAAATAGATCATGTTGCACTAACTTTTGTCCTTCCTATATTCCTCTTCTTTCACTAGGGTGGAAGGGAACCAACTCAATGGGTGGTAGTTCAACACCTATTTCCAACTATTATCGTCTTGTTCCGATGCTATTGGTAAAGGGAGGATGTCGGGACCAAGGAAGTTCCAATCCTCCAATCTGTAGATAGAAATAGTCCCCATTGCATTGGCTTTCGTCCTTCCCTTCACTCTAATGTCTTCTTTGGACTCAAATTGATCCCAAAGGATAATATATCATCCTATTTCTCTCAATGGGTGGTACTGGAACAACTTTCTCCCACTATTATCGTCTTGTTCCGATGATTTTGGTAGAGGGAGGAAGCTGGGGACCAAGGAAGTTCCAATCCTCCATTCTGTGGATAGAAATTGTCCCCATTGCATTGGCTTTTGTCCTTCCCTTCACTCTAAAGTTCTTCTTTGGGCCAAAATTGATCCCAAGGGATAATGTATCTTCCTCTTTGTCTCTAGGGATAAGGGCAACATATGGAAAAAGGCCAGTACTTTTCTCATCCCCTTTGGTAGAAATAGGTCTTGTTGCACTAACTTTTGTCCTTCCTATATTCCTCTTCTTTCACGAGGGTGGAATGGAACCAATTCAATTGGTGGTACTTCAACACCTATCTCCAACTATTATTGTCCTCTTTCGATGATTTTGGTAAATGGAGGAAGCTAGGGACTAAGGAAGTACCAATCCTCCAATCTGTGGATAGAAATAGTCCCCATTGCATTGGCTTTCGTCCTTCCCTTCACTCTAAAGTTATTCCTTGGACAAAATTGATCCCAAAGGATAATATATCATCCTCTTTGTCTCTACGGAAAAGGGGGAGAACATATGGAAGAAGGCTGGTACTTTTCTCATCCCCTTTGGTAGAAATAGATCATGTTGCACTAACTTTTGTCCTTCCTATATTCCTCTTCTTTCAGCAGGGTGGACGGGGACCAACTCAATGGGTGGTACTTCAACACCTATTTTCAACTATTATCGTCTTGTTCCGATGATTTTGGTAAATGGAGGAAGCTAGGGACTAAGGAAGTTCCAATCCTCCAATCTATGGATAGAAATAGTCCCCATTGGATTGGATTTCGTCCTTCCCTTCACTTTAAAGTTCTTCTTTGGGCCAAAATTGATCCCAAGGGATAATATATCATCCTCTTTGTCTCTACGGAAAAAGGGGCGAACATATGGAAAAAGGCTGGTACTTTTCTCATTCCCTTTGGTAGAATAGATCTTGTTGCACTAACTTTTGTCCTTCCTATATTCCTTTTCTTTCACGAGGGGGGAAGGGAACCAACTCAATGGGTGGTACTTCAATACCTATCTCCAACTATTATCGTCTTGTTCTGTTGATTTTGGTAAATGGAGGAAGCTAGGGACTAAGGAAGTTCCAATCCTCCAATCTGTAGATAGAAATAGTCCCCATTGCATTGGCTTTCGTCCTTCCCTTCACTCTAAAGTTCTTCCTAGGCCAAAATTGATCCCAAAGGATATATATCATCCTCTTTGTCTCTAAGGAAAAGGGGAGAACATATGGAAGAAGGCTGGTACTTTTCTCATCCCCTTTGGTAGAAATAGATCATGTTGCACTAACTTTTGTCCTTCCTATATTCCTCTTCTTTCACTAGGGTGGAAGGGAACCAACTCAATGGGTGGTAGTTCAACACCTATCTCCAACTATTATCGTCTTGTTCCGATGCTATTGGCAAAGGGAGGAAGCCGGGACCAAGGAAGTTCCAATCCTCCAATCTGTAGATAGAAATAGTCCCCCTTGCATTGGCTTTCATCCTTCCCTTCACTCTAATGTCTTCTTTGGACTCAAATTGATCCAAAAGGATAATATATCATCCTATTTCTCTCAATGGGTGGTACTGGAACAACTTTCTCCCACTATTATCGTCTTGTTCCGATGATTTTGGTAAAGGGAGGAAGCTCGGACCAAGGAAGTTCCAATCGTCCAATCTGTGGAAAGAAATTGTCCCCATTGCATTGGCTTTCGTCCTTCCCTTCACTCTAAAGTTCTTCTTTGCGCCAGAATTGATCCCGAGGGATAATATATCATACTCTTTGTCTCTACGGAAAAGGGGCGAACATATGGGAAAGGCTGGTACTTTTCTCATCCCCTTTGGTAGAAATATATCTTGTTGCACTAACTTTTGTCATTCCTTTATTCCTCTTATTTCACGAGGGTGGAAGAGAACCAACTCAATATGTGGTACTTCAACACCTATCTCCAACTATTATCATCTTGTTCCGATGCTTTTGGAAAAGGGAGGAAGCTAAGGACCAAGGAAGTTCCAATCCTCCAATTTGTGGATATTAATAGTCCCCATTGCATTGGCTTTCGACCTTTCCCTTCACTCTAAAGTTCTTCTTTGGCCAAAATTGATCCCAAAGGATAATATATCATCCTCTTTCTCTCAATGGGTGGTACTTCAACAACTTTCTCCAACTATTATCGTCTTGTTCCGATGATTTTGGTAAAAGGAGGAAGCTCGGACCAAGGAAGTTCCAATCGTCCAATCTGTGGAAAGAAATTGTCCCCATTGCATTGGCTTTCGTCCTTCCCTTCACTCTAAAGTTCTTCTTTGCGCCAGAATTGATCCCGAGGGATAATAAATCATACTCTTTGTCTCTACGGAAAAGGGGCGAACATATGGGAAAAGGCTGGTACTTTTCTCATCCCCTTTGGTAGAAATATATCTTGTTGCACTAACTTTTGTCATTCCTATATTCCTCTTATTTCACGAGGGTGGAAGAGAACCAACTCATTATGTGGTACTTCAACACCTATCTCCAACTATTATCGTCTTGTTCTGATGCTTTTGTAAAAGGAGGAAGCTAGGGACCAAGGAAGTTCCACTCCTCCAATCTGTCGATAGAAATAGTCCTCATTGCTTGGCTTTCGTCCTTCCCTTCACTCTAAAGTTCTTCTTTGGGCTAAAATTGATCCCATGGGATAATACATCATCCTCTTTGTCTCTACGTAAAAAGGGGCGAACATATGGAAAAAGGCTGGTACTTTTCTCATCCCTTTTGGTAGAAATAGATCATGTTGCACTAACTTTTGTCCTTCCTATATTCCTCATCTTTCACTAGGGTGGAAGGGAACCAACTCAATGGGTGGTAGTTCAACACCTATCTCCAACAATTATCGTCTTGTTCCGATGCTTTTGGTAAAGGGAGGAAGCCGGAACCAAGGAAGTTCCAATCCTCCAATCTGTGGATAGAAATAGTCCCCATTGCATTGGCTTTCGTCCTTCCCTTCACTCTAATGTCTTCTTTGGACCAAAATTGATCCTAAAGGATAATATATCATCCTATTTCTCTCAATGGGTGGTGTTGGAACAACTTTCTCCCACTATTATCGTCTTGTTCCGATGATTTTGGTAAAGGGAGGAAGCTGGGACCAAGGAAGTTCCAATCCTCCAATCTGTGGATAGAAATAGTCCCCATTGCATTGGATGTCGTCCTTCGCTTCACTCTAACTTTCCTGTTTGACCAACATTGATCCTAAAGTATAATTTATTATGCTCTTTCTCTCTATGAAAAAGAGCGAACATATGGAAGAAGGATGGTACTTTTCTTATCTCTTTTGGTGGAAATAGATCTTGTTGTACTAACTTTTGTTCTTCCTATATTCCTATTCTTTCATGAGGGTGGAAGAGAACCAACTCAATGGGTGGTACTTCAACACCTATCTCCAACTACTAGCGTTTTGTTCCGATGCTTTTGGTAAAGGGAGGAAGCTTGGGAACAAGGAAGTTCCACTCTTCCAATCTGTGGACAAAAATAGTCCCCATTGCATTGGCTTTCGTCCTTCGCTGCACTCTAAAGTTCTTCTTTTGCCAAAATTGATCCCAAAGGATAATATATCATCCTCATTCTCTCAATGGGTGGTACTTCAACAACTTTCTCCAATTATTATCGTCTTGTTCCGATGATTTTGGTAAAGGGAGGAAGCTGGGACAAAGGAATTTCCAATCCTCTAATCTGTGGATAGAAATTGTCCCCATTGCATTGGCTTTTGTCCTTCCCTTCACTCTAAAGTTCTTCTTTGGGACAAAATTGATCCCGAGGGATAATATATCATCCTCTTTGTCTCTACGGAAAAGGGGCGATCATATGGAAAAAGGCTAGTACTTTTATCATCCCCTTTGGTAGAAATAGATGTTGTTGCACTAACTTTGTCCTTCCTATATTCCTCTTCTTTCACGAGGGTGGAAGAGAACCAACTCAATATGTGGTACTTCAACACCTACCTCCAACTATTATCGTCTTGTTCTGATGCTTTTGGTAAAAGGAGGAAGTTAGGGACCAAGGAAGTTCCACTCCTCCAATTTGTGGATAGAAATAGTCCTTATTGCATTGGCTTTCGTCATTCCCTTCATTCTAAAGTTCTTCTTTGGGCCAAAATTGATCCCATGGGATAATATACCATCCTCTTTGTCTCTACGGAAAAAGGGGCGAACATATGGAATAAGGCTGGTACTTTTCTCATCCCCTTTGGTAGAAATAGATCTTGTTGCACTAACTTTTGTCCTTCCTATATTCCTCTTCTTTCACGAGGGTGGAAGGGAACTAACTGAATGGGTGGCACTTCAACACCTATCTCCAACTATTATCATCTTGTTCCGATGCTCTTGGTAAAGGGAGGAAGCTAGGGACCAAGGAAGTTCCAATCCTCCAATCGGTGGATAGAAATAGTCCCCATTGCATTGGCTTTCGTGCTTCCCTTCACTCTAAAGTTCTTCTTTGGCCAAAATTGAACCCAAAGGATAATATATCATCCTCTTTCTCTCAATGGGTGGTACTTCAAACAACTTTCTCCAACTATTATCGTCTTGTTCCGATGATTTTGGTAAAGGGAGGAAACTCGGACCAAGGAAGTTCCAATCATCCAATCTGTGGATAGAAATTGTCCCCATTGCATTGGCTTTCGTCCTTCCCTTCACTCTAAAGTTCTTCTTTGCGCCAAAATTGATCCCGAGGGATAATATATCATCCTCTTTGTCTCTACGAAAAAGGGGCGAACATATGGAAAAAGGTTGGTCCTTTTCTCATCCCTTTTGGTAGAAATAGATCTGTTGCACTAACTTTTGTCCTTCCTATATTCCTCTTCTTTCACGAGGGTGGAAGAGAACCAACTCAATATGTGGTACTTCAACACCTATCTCCAACTATTATCGTCTTGTTCTTATGCTTTGGTAAAAGGAGGAAGCTAGGGACCAAGGAAGTTCCACTCCTCCAATCTGTGGATAGAAATAGTCCTCATTTCATTGGCTTTCGTCATTCCCTTCACTCTAAAGTTCTTCTTTGGAACAAAATTGATCCCATGGGATAATATATCATGCTCTTTGTCTCTACGGAAAGGGGCGAACATATGGAAAAAGGCTGGTACTTTTCTCATCCCCTATGGTAGAAATATATCTTGTTGCACTAACTTTTGTCCTTCCTATGTTCCTCTTCTTTGACCAGGGTGGAAGGCAACCAACTCAATGGGTGGTACTTCAACACCTATCTCCAACTATTATCATCTTGTTCCGATGCTTTTGGTAAAGGGAGGAAGCTGGGGACCAAGGAAGTTCCAATCCTCCAATCTGTGGATAGAAATAGTCCCCATTGCATTGGCTTTTGTCCTTCCCTTCACTCTAAAGTTCTTCTTTGGCCAAAATTGATCCCAAAGGATAATATATCATCCTCTTTCTCTCAATAGGTGGTACTTCAACAACTTTCTCCAACTATTATCCTCTTGTTCCGATGATTTTGGTAAAGGAAGGAATCTGGGACCAAGGAAGTTCCAATCCTCCAATCTGTGGATAGAAATTGTCCCCATTACATTGGCTTTCGTCCTTTCCTTCACTCTAAAGTTCTTCTTTGGGACAAATTGATCCCAAGGGATAATATATCATCCTCTTGTCTCTACGGAAAAGGGGCGAACATATGGAAAAAGGATGGGACTTTTCCAATCCCCTTTGGTAGAAATAGATCTTGTTGCACTAACTTTTGTCCTTCCTATATTCCTTATCTTTCACGAGGGTGGAAGGGAACCAACTCAATGGGTGGTACTTCACACCTATCTCCAACTATTATCGTCTTGTTCCGATGATTTTGGTAAATGGAGGAAGCTAGGGACTAAGGAAGTTCCAATCCTCCAATCTGTGGATAGAAATAGTCCCCATTGCATTGGCTTTCGACCTTCCCTTCACTCTAAAGTTCTTCCTTGGCCAAAATTGATCCCAAAGGATAATATATCATTCTCTTTGTCTCTACGGAAAAGGGGAGAACATATGGAAGAAGGCTGGTACTTTTCTCATCCCCTTTGGTCGAAATAGATCATGTTGCACTAACTTTTGTCCTTCCTATATTCCTCTTCTTTCACTAGGGTGGAAGGGAACCAACTCAATGGGTGGTAGTTCAACACCTATCTCCGACAATTATCGTCTTGTTCCGATGCTTTTGGTAAAGGGAGGAAGCTGGGACCAAGGAAGTTCCAATCCTCCAATCTGTGGATAGAAATAGTCCCCATTGCATTGGCTTTCGTCCTTCCCTGCACTCTAAAGTTCTTCTTTGGCCAAAATTGATCCCAAAGGATAATATATCATCCTCTTCTTTCAATGGGTTGGTAACTTCAACAATTTTCTCCAACTATGATCATCTTGTTCCGATGATTTGGTAAAGGGAGGAAGCTGGGACCAAGGAAGTTCCAATCCTCCAATCTGTGGATAGAAATTCTCCCCATTGCATTGGTTGTCGTCCTTCCCTTCACTCTAAAGTTCTTCTTTGGATAAAATTGATCCTAAAGTATAATTTATTATCCTCTTTGTCTCTATGAAAAAGGAGCGAAAATATGGAAGAAGGATGGTACTTTTCTCATCCCCTTTGGTAGAAATAGATCTTGTTGCACTAACTTTTGTCCTTCCTATATTCCTCTTCTTTCACGAGGGTGGAAGGGAACCAACTGAATGGGTGGCACTTCAACACCTATCTCCAACTATTATCATCTTGTTCCGATGCTCTTGGTAAAGGGAGGAAGCTAGGGACCAAGGAAGTTCCAATCCTCCAATCGGTGGATAGAAATAGTCCCCATTGCATTGGCTTTCGTGCTTCCCTTCACTCTAAAGTTCTTCTTTGGCCAAAATTGATCCCAAAGGATAATATATCATCCTCTTTCTCTCAATGGGTGGTACTTCAACAACTTTCTCCAACTATTATCGTCTTGTTCCGATGATTTGGTAAAGGGAGGAAACTTGGACCAAGGAAGTTCCAATCCTCCAATCTGTGGATAGAAATTGTCCCCATTGCATTGGCTTTCGTCCTTCCCTTCACTCTAAAGTTCTTCTTTGCGCCAAAATTGATCCCGAGGGATAATATATCATCCTCTTTGTCACTACGGAAAAGGGGCGAACATATGGAAAAAGGCTGGTCCTTTTCTCATCCCTTTGGTAGTAATAGATCTTGTTGCACTAACTTTGTCCTTCCTATATTCCTCTTCTTTCATGAGGGGTGGAAGAGAACCAACTCAATATGTGGTACTTCAACACCTATCTCCAACTATTATCGTCTTGTTCTGATGCTTTTGGTAAAAGGAGGAAGCTAGGGACCAAGGAAGTTCCACTCCTCCAATCTGTGGATAGAAATAGTCCTCATTTCATTGGCTTCGTCATCCCCTTCACTCTAAAGTTCTTCTTTGGAACAAAATTGATCCCATGGGATAATATATCATGCTCTTTGTCTCTACGGAAAAAGGGTCGAACATATGGAAAAAGGCTGGTACTTTTCTCATCCCCTATGGTAGAAATATATCTTGTTGCACTAACTTTTGTCCTTCCTATGTTCCTCTTCTTTGACCAGGGTGGAAGGCAACCAACTCAATGGGTGGTACTTCAACACCTATCTCCAACTATTATCATCTTGTTCCGATGCTTTTGGTAAAGGGAGGAAGCTGGGGACCAAGGAAGTTCCAATCCTCCAATCTGTGGATAGAAATAGTCCCATTGCATTGGCTTTTGTCCTTCCCTTCACTCTAAAGTTCTTCTTTGGCCAAAATTGATCCCAAAGGATAATATATCATCCTCTTTCTCTCAATAGGTGGTACTTTAACAACTTTCTCCAACTATTATCCTCTTGTTCCGATGATTTTGGTAAAGGAAGGAAGCTGAGACCAAGGGAAGTTCCAATCCCTCCAATCTGTGGATAGAAATTGTCCCATTACATTGGCTTTCGTCCTTTCCTTCACTCTAAAGTTCTTCTTTGGGCCAAAATTGATCCCAAGGGATAATATATCATCCTCTTTGTCTCTACGGAAAAAGGGGCGAACATATGGAAAAAGGCTGGGACTTTTCCAATCCCCTTTGGTAGATATAGATCTTGTTGCACTAACTTTTGTCCTTCCTATATTCCTTATCTTTCACGAGGGTGGAAGGGAACCAACTCAATGGGTGGTACGTCAACACCTATCTCCAACCATTATCGTCTAGTTCCGATGATTTTGGTAAATGGAGGAAGCTAGGGACTAAGGAAGTTCCAATCCTCCAATCGGTGATAGAAATAGTCCCCATTGCATTGGCTTTCGACCTTCCCTTCACTCTAAAGTTCTTCCTTGGCCAAATTGATCCCAAAGGATAATATACATTCTCTTCTCTTCTACGGAAAAGGGGAGAACATATGGAAGAAGGCTGGTACTTTTCTCATCCCCTTTGGTCGAAATAGATCATGTTGCACTAACTTTTGTCCTTCCTATATTCCTCTTCTTTCACTAGGGTGGAAGGGAACCAACTCAATGGGTGGTAGTTCAACACCTATCTCCGACAATTATCGTCTTGTTCCGATGCTTTTGGTAAAGGGAGGAAGCTGGGACCAAGGAAGTTCCAATCCTCCAATCTGTGGATAGAAATAGTCCCCATTGCATTGGCTTTCGTCCTTCCCTGCACTCTAAAGTTCTTCTTTGGCCAAAATTGATCCCAAAGGATAATATATCATCCTCTTTCTTTCAATGGGTGGTACTTCAACAATTTTCTCCAACTATGATCATCTTGTTCCGATGATGATTTGGTAAAGGGAGGAAGCGGGACCAAGGAAGTTCCAATCCTCCAATCTGTGGATAGAAATTCTCCCCATTGCATTGGTTGTCGTCCTTCCCTTCACTCTAAAGTTCTTCTTTGGATAAAATTGATCCTAAAGTATAATTTATTATCCTCTTTGTCTCTATGAAAAAGGAGCGAAAATATGGAAGAAGGATGGTATTTTCTCATCCCCTTTGGTAGAAATAGATCTTGTTGCACTAACTTTGTCCTTCCTATATTCCTCTTCTTTCACGAGGGTGGAAGGGAACCAACTGAAGGGTGGCACTTCAACCCTATCTCCAACTATTATCATCTTGTTCCGATGCTCTTGGTAAAGGGAGGAAGCTAGGGACCAAGGAAGTTCCAATCCTCCAATCGGTGGATAGAAATAGTCCCCATTGCATTGGCTTTCGTGCTTCCCTTCACTCTAAAGTTCTTCTTTGGCCAAAATTGATCCCAAAGGATAATATATCATCCTCTTTCTCTCAATGGGTGGTACTTCAACAACTTTCTCCAACTATTATCGTCTTGTTCCGATGATTTTGGTAAAGGGAGGAAACTTGGACCAAGGAAGTTCCAATCCTCCAATCTGTGGATAGAAATTGTCCCCATTGCATTGGCTTTCGTCCTTCCCTTCACTCTAAAGTCTTCTTTTGCGCCAAAATTGATCCCGAGGGATAATATATCATCCTCTTTGTCACTACGGAAAAGGGGCGAACATATGGAAAAAGGCTGGTCCTTTTCTCATCCCTTTTGGTAGTAATAGATCTTGTTGCACTAACTTTTGTCCTTCCTATATTCCTCTTCTTTCATGAGGGTGGAAGAGAACCAACTCAATATGTGGTACTTCAACACCTATCTCCAACTATTATCGTCTTGTTCTGATGATGCTTTTGGTAAAAGGAGGAAGCTAGGGACCAAGGAAGTTCCACTCCTCCAATCTGTGGATAGAAATAGTCCTCATTTCATTGGCTTTCGTCATTCTCTTCACTCTAAAGTTCTTCTTTGGAACAAAATTGATCCCATGGGATAATATATCATGCTCTTTGTCTCTACGGAAAAGGGGCGAACATATGGAAAAAGGATGGTACTTTTCTCATCCCCTATGGTAGAAATATATCTTGTTGCACTAACTTTTGTCCTTCCTATGTTCCTCTTCTTTGACCAGGGTGGAAGGCAACCAACTCAATGGTGGTACTTCAACACCTATCTCCAACTATTATCATCTTGTTCCGATGCTTTTGGTAAAGGGAGGAAGCTGGGGACCAAGGAAGTTCCAATCCTCCAATCTGTGGATAGAAATAGTCCCCATTGCATTGGCTTTGTCCTTCCCTTCACTCTAAAGTTCTTCTTTGGCCAAAATTGATCCCAAAGGATAATATATCATCCTCTTTCTCTCAATAGGTGTACTTTAACAACTTTCTCCAACTATTATCCTCTTGTTCCGATGATTTTGGTAAAGGAAGGAAGCTGAGACCAAGGAAGTTCCAATCCTCCAATCTGTGGATAGAAATTGTCCCCATTACATTGGCTTTCGTCCTTTCCTTCACTCTAAAGTTCTTCTTTGGGCCAAAATTGATCCCAAGGGTAATATATCATCTTTTGTCTCTACGGAAAAGGGGCGAACAAATGGAAAAAGGCTGGGACTTTTCCAATCCCCTTTGGTAGATATAGATCTTGTTGCACTAACTTTTGTCCTTCCTATATCCTTATCTTTCACGAGGGTGGAAGGGAACCAACTCAATGGGTGGTACTTCAACACCTATCTCCAACTATTATCGTCTAGTTCCGATGATTTTGGTAAATGGAGGAAGCTAGGGACTAAGGAAGTTCCAATCCTCCAATCTGTGGATAGAAATAGTCCCCATTGCATTGGCTTTCGACCTTCCTTCACTCTAAAGTTTCCTTGGCCAAAATTGATCCCAAAGGATAATATATCATTCTCTTTGTCTCTACGGAAAAGGGGAGAACATATGGAAGAAGGCTGGTACTTTTCTCATCCCCTTTGGTAGAAATAGATCATGTTGCACTAACTTTTGTCCTTCCTATATTCCTCTTCTTTCACGAGGGTGGAAGGGAACCAACTCAATGGGTGGTACTTCAACACCTATCTCCAACTATTATCATCTTGTTCCGATGCTCTTGGTAAAGGGAGGAAGCTAGGGACCAAGGAAGTTCCAATCCTCCAATCTGTGGATAGAAATAGTCCCCATTGCATTGGCTTTCGTCCTTCCCTTCACTCTAAAGTTCTTCTTTGGCCAAAATTGATCACAAAGGATAATATATCTCCTCTTTTTCTCAATGGGTGGTACTTCAACAACTTTCTCCAACTATTATCGTCTTATTCCGATGATTTTGGTAAAGGGAGGAAACTCGGACCAAGGAAGTTCCAATCCTCCAATCTGTGGATAGAAATAGTCCCCATTGCATTGGTTGTCGTCCTTCCCTTCACTCTAAAGTTCTTCTTTGGATAAAATTGATCCTAAAGTATAATTTATTATCCTCTTTGTCTCTATGAAAAGGAGCGAAAATATGGAAGAAGGATGGTACTTTTCTTATCCCTTTTGTTGGAAGTAGATCTTGTTGTACTAACTTTTCCTTCCTATATTCCTCTTCTTTCACGAGGGTGGAAGGGAACCAACTCAATGGGTGGTACTTGAACACCTATTTCCAAATATTATCGTCTTGTTCCGATGATTTTTGTAAATGGAGGAAGCTAGGGACTAGGAAGTTCCAATCCTCCAATCTGTGGATAGAAATAGTCCCCATTGCATTGACTTTCGTCCTTCCCTTCACTCTAAAGTTCTTCCTTGGCCAAAATTGATCCCAAAGGATAATATATCATCCTCTTTGTTTCTACGAAAAAGGGAGAACATATGGAAGAAGGCTGGTACTTTTCTCATCCCCTTTGGTAGAAATAGATCATGTTGCACTATCTTTTGCCCTTCCTATATTCCTCTTCTTTCACTAGGGTGGAAGGGAACCAACTCAATGGGTGGTAGTTCAACACCTATCTCTCACTATTATCGTCTTGTTCCGATGACTTTGGTAAAGGGAGGAAGCTGGGACCAAGGAAATTCCAATCCTCCAATCTGTGGATAGAAATAGTCCCCATTGTATTGGCTGTCGTCCTTCGCTTCACTCTAAATTTATACTTTTGGCCAAAAATGATTCTAAAGTATAATTTTATCATCTTTCTCTCTTTGAAAAAGGAGCGAACATATGGAAGAAGGATGGTACTTTTCTTATCCTTTTGGTGGAAATAGATCTTGTTGTACTAACTTTTGTCCTTCCTATATTCCTCTTCTTTCACAAGGGTGGAAGAGAACCACTCAATGGGTGGTACTTCAACACCTATCTCCAACTATTATCGTCTTTTCCAATGCTTTTGGTAAAGGGAGGAAGCTAGGGAACCAGGAAGTTGCACTCCTCCAATCTGTGGATAGAAATAGTCACCATTGCATTGGCTTTCGTCCTTCCCTTCACTATAAAGTTCTTCTTTGGGCCAAAATTGATCCCAAGGGATAATATATCATGCTCTTTGTCTCTATGAAAAAGGGGTGAACATATGTAAAAAGGCTGGTACTTTTCTCATCCCCTATGGTAGAAATATATCTTTTGCACTAACTTTTGTCCTTCCTATGTTCCTCTTCTTTCACCAGGGTGGAAGGGAACCAACTCAATGGGTGGTATTTCAACACCTATCTCCAAACTATTATCATCTGGTTCCGATGCTTTTGGTAAAGGGGGAAGCTAGGGACCAAGGAAGTTCCAATCCTCCAATCTGTGGATAGAAATAGTCCCATTGCATTGGCTTTCGTCCTTCCCTTCACTCTAAAGTTCTTCTTTGGTAAAAACTTGATCGCAAAGGATAATATTATCATCCTCTTTTTCTCAATGAGTGGTACTTCAACAACTTTCTCCAACTATTATCGTCTTGTTCCGATGATTTTGGTAAAGGGAGGAAGCTGGGACCAAGGAAGTTCCAATCCTCTAATTTGTTGATAGAAATTGTCCCCATTGCATTGGCTTTCGTCCTTCCCTTCACTCTAAAGTTCTTCTTTGGGCCAAAATTGATCCCAAGCGATAATATATCATCCTCTTTCTCTCTACGGAAAAGGGGTGAACATATGGAAAAAGGCTTGTACTTTTGCCATCCCCTTTGGTAGAAATAGATCTTGTTGCACTAACTTTTGTCCTTCCTATATTCCTCTTCTTTCATGAGGGTGGAAGTGAACCAACTCAATGGGTGGTACTTCAACACCTATCTCCAACTATTATCGTCTTGTTCCGATGATTTTGGTAAATGGAGGAAGCTAGGGACTAAGGAAGTTACATTCCTCCAATCTGTGGATGAAAATAGTCCCCATTGCATTGTCTTCGTCCTTCCCTTCACTCTAAAGTTATTCCTTGGCCAAAATTGATCCCAAAGGATAATATATCATCCTCTTTGTCTCTACGGAAAAGGGGAGAACATATGGAAGAAGGCTGGTACTTTTCTCATCCCCTTTGGTAGAAATAGATCATGTTGCACTAACTTTTGCCCTTCCTATATTCCTTTTCTTTCACTAGGGTGGAAGGGAACCAACTCAATGGGTGGTAGTTCAACACCTATCTCACACTATTATCGTCTTGTTCCGATGCTTTTGGTAAAGGGAGGAAGCTGGGACCAAGGAAGTTCCAATCCTCCAATATGTGTATAGAATAGTCCCCATTGCATTGGCTTTCGTCCTTCGCTTCACTATAAATTTCTACTTTGGCCAAAATTGATCCTAAAGTATAATTTATTATCATCTTTCTCTCTATGAAAAAGGAGCGAACATATGGAAGAAGGATGGTACTTTTATTATCCCTTTGGTGGAAATAGATCTTGTTGTACTAACTTTTGCCCTTCCTATATTCCTCTTCTTTCACGAGGGTGGAAGAGAACCAACTCAATGGGTGGTACTTCAACACCTATCTCCAACTATTATCGTCTTTTCCAATGCTTTTGGTAAAGGGAGGAAGCTAGGGAACCAGGAAGTTCCACTCCTCCAATCTGTGGATAGAAATAGTCTCCATTGCATTGGCTTTCGTCCTTCCCTTCACTCTAAAAATCTTCTTTGGCCAAAATTGATCCCAAAGGATAATATATCATCCTCTTTCTCTCAATGGGTGGTACTTCAACAACTTTCTCCAACTATTATCGTCTTGTTCCGATGATTTTGGTGAAGGGAGGAAGCTGGGACCAAGGAAGTTCCAATCCTCCAATCTGTGCATAGAAATTGTCCCATTGAATTGGCTTTTGTCCTTCCCTTCATTCTAAAGTTTTCTTTGAGCCAAAATTGATCCTAAGGGATAATATATCATCCTCTTTGTCTCTACGGAAAACGGGCGAACATATGGAAAAGGCTGGTACTTTTCTCATCCCCTTTCGTAGAAATAGATCTTGTTGCACTAACTTTTATCCTTCCTATATTCCTCGTCTTTCACGAGGGTGGAAGGGAACCAACTCAATGGGTGGTACTTCAACACCTATCTCCAACTATTATCGTTTGTTTCGATGCTTTTGGTAAAGGGAGGAAGCTACGGACCAAGGAAGTTCCAATCCTCCAATCTGTGGATAGAAATAGTCCCCATTGCATTGCCTTTCGTCCTTCCCTTCACTCTAAAGTTCTTCTTTGGCCAAAATTGATCCCAAAGGATAATATATCATCCTCTTTTTCTCAATGGGTGGTACTTCAACAACTTTCTCCAACTATTATCGTCTTGTTCCGATGATTTTGGTAAAGGGAGGAAGCTGGGACCAAGGAAGTTCTAATCCTCTAATTTGTGGATAGAAATTGTCCCCATTGCATTGGCTTTCGTCCTTCCCTTCACTCTAAATTTCTTCTTTGGGCCAAAATTTATCCCAAGGGATAATATATCATCCTCTTTCTCTCTACGGAAAAGGGGTGAACATATGGAAAAAGGCTTGTACTTTTCCCATCCCCTTTGGTAGAAATAGATCTTGTTTCACTAACTTTTGTCCTTCCTATATTCCTCTTCTTTCATGAGGGTGGAAGTGAACCAACTCAATGGGTGGTACTTCAACACCTATCTCCAACTATTATCGTCTTGTTCCGATGATTTTGGTAAATGGAGGAAGCTAGGGACTAAGGAAGTTCCATTCCTCCAATCTGTGGATAGAAATAGTCCCCATTGCATTGTCTTTCGTCCTTCCCTTCACTCTAAAGTTATTCCTTGGCAAAAATTGATCCCAAAGGATAATAATCATCCTCTTTGTCTCTACGGAAAAGGGGAGAACATATGGAAGAAGGCTGTTACTTTTCTCATCCCCTTTGGTAGAAATAGATCATGTTGCACTAACTTTTGCCTTCCTATATTCCTCTTCTTTCACTAGGGTGGAAGGGAACAAACTCAATGGGTGGTAGTTCAACACCTATCTCACACTATTATCGTCTTATTCCGATGCTTTTGGTAAAGGGAGGAAGCTGGGACCAAGGAAGTTCCAATCCTCCAATATGTGTATAGAAATAGTCCCCATTGCATTGGCTTTCGTCCTTCGCTTCACTATAAATTTCTACTTTGGCCAAAATTGATCCTAAAGTATAATTTATTATCATCTTTCTCTCTATGAAAAAGGAGCGAACATATGGAAGAGGATGGTACTTTTCTTATCCCTTTTGGTGGAAATAGATCTTGTTGTACTAACTTTTGCCTTCCTATATTCCTCTTCTTTCACGAGGGTGGAAGAGAACCAACTCAATGGGTGGTACTTCAACACCTATCTCCAACTATTATCGTCTTTTCCAATGCTTTTGGTAAAGGGAGGAAGCTAGGGAACCAGGAAGTTCCACTCCTCCAATCTGTGGATAGAAATAGTCTCCATTGCATTGGCTTTCGTCCTTCCCTTCACTCTAAAAATCTTCTTTGGCCAAAATTGATCCCAAAGGATAATATATCATCCTCTTTCTCTCAATGGGTGGTACTTCAACAACTTTCTCCAACTATTATCGTCTTGTTCCGATGATTTTGGTGAAGGGAGGAAGCTGGGACCAAGGAAGTTCCAATCCTCCAATCTTTTCATAGAAATTGTCCCCATTGAATTGGCTTTTGTCCTTCATTTCATTATAAAGTTCTCTTTGAGCCAAAATTGATCCTAAGGGATAATATATCATCCGCTTTGTCTCTACAGAAAACGGGCGAACATATGGAAAAAGGCTGGTACTTTTCTCATCCCCTTTCGTAGAAATAGATCTTGTTGCACTAACTTTTGTCCTTCCTATATTTTCGTCTTTCACGAGGGTGGAAGGGAACCAACTCAATGGGTGGTACTTCAACACCTATCTCCAACTATTATCGTCTTGTTTCGATGCTTTTGGTAAAGGGAGGAAGCTAGGGACCAAGGAAGTTCCAATCCTCCAATCTGTGGATAGAAATAGTCCCCATTGCATTGGCTTTCGTCCTTCCCTTCACTCTAAAGTTCTTCTTGGCCAAAATTGATCCCAAAGGATAATATATCATCCTCTTTTTCTCAATGGGTGGTACTTCAACAACTTTCTCCAACTATTATCGTCTTGTTCCGATGATTTTGGTAAAGGGAGGAAGCTGGGACCAAGGAAGTTCTAATCCTCTAATTTGTGGATAGAAATTGTCCCATTGCGTTGGCTTTCGTCCTTCCCTTCACTCTAAAGTTCTTCTTTGGGCCAAAATTTATCCCAAGGGATAATATATCATCCTCTTTCTCTCTACGGAAAAGGGGTGAACATATGGAAAAAGGCTTGTACTTTTCCCATCCCCTTTGGTAGAAATAGATCTTGTTTCACTAACTTTTGTCCTTCCTATATTCCTCTTCTTCATGAGGGTGGAAGTGAACCAACTCAATGGGTGGTACTTCAACACCTATCTCCAACTATTATCGTCTTGTTCCGATGATTTTGGTAAATGGAGGAAGCTAGGGACTAAGGAAGTTCCATTCCTCCAATCTGTGGATAGAAATAGTCCCATTGCATTGTCTTTCGTCCTTCCCTTCACTCTAAAGTTATTCCTTGGCCAAAATTGATCCCAAAGGATAATATATCATCCTCTTTGTCTCTACGGAAAAGGGGAGAACATATGGAAGAAGGCTGGTACTTTTCTCATCCCCTTTGGTAGAATAGATCATGTTGCACTAACTTTTGCCCTTCCTATATTCCTCTTCTTTCACTAGGGTGGAAGGGAACAAACTCAATGGGTGGTAGTTCAACACCTATCTCACACTATTATCGTCTTGTTCCGATGCTTTTGGTAAAGGGAGGAAGCTGGGACCAAGGAAGTTCCAATCCTCCAATATGTGTATAGAAATAGTCCCCATTGCATTGGCTTTCGTCCTTCGCTTCACTAAATTTCTACTTTGGCCAAAATTGATCCTAAAGTATAATTTATTATCATCTTTCTCTCTATGAAAAAGGAGCGAACATATGGAAGAAGGATGGTACTTTTCTTATCCCTTTTGGGGAAATAGATCTTGTTGTACTAACTTTTGCCCTTCCTATATTCCTCTTCTTTCACGAGGGTGGAAGAGAACCAACTCAATGGGTGATACTTCAACACCTATCTCCAACTATTATCGTCTTTTCCAATGCTTTTGGTAAAGGAGGAAGCTAGCTAGGGAACCAGGAGTTCCACTCCTCCAATCTGTGGATAGAATAGTCTTCATTGCATTGGCTTTCGTCCTTCCCTTCACTCTAAAAATCTTCTTTGGCCAAAATTGATCCCAAAGGATAATATATCATCCTCTTTCTCTCAATGGGTGGTACTTCAACAACTTTCTCCAACTATTATAGTCTTGTTCCGATGATTTTGGTGAAGGGAGGAAGCTGGGACCAAGGAAGTTCCAATCCTCCAATCTGTGCATAGAAATTTTCCCCATTGAATTGGCTTTTGTCCTTCCCTTCATTCTAAAGTTCTTCTTTGAGCCAAAATTGATCCTAAGGGATAATATATCATCCTCTTTGTCCCTACGGAAAATGGGCGAACATATGGAAAAAGGCTGGTACTTTTCTCATCCCCTTTCGTAGAAATAGATCTTGTTGCACTAACTTTTGTCCTTCCTATATTCCTCGTCTTTCACGAGGGTGGAAGAGAACCAACTCAATGGGTGGTACTTCAACACCTATCTCCAACTATTATCGTCTTGTTTCGATGCTTTTGGTAAAGGGAGGAAGCTAGGGACCAAGGAAGTTCCAATCCTCCAATCTGGATAGAAATAGTCCCCATTGCATTGGCTTTCGTCCATCCCTTCACTCTAAAGTTCTTCTTTGGCCAAAATTGATCCCAAAGGATAATATATCATCCTCTTTTTCTCAATGGGTGGTACTTCAACAACTTTCTCCAACCATTATCATCTTGTTCCGATGATTTTGGTAAAGGGAGGAAACTTGGACCAAGGAAGTTTCAATCCTCCAATCTGTGGATAGAAATAGTCCCCATTGCATTGGTTGTCGTCCTTCCCTTCACTCTAAAGTTCTTTGGATAAAATTGATCCTAAAGTATAATTTATTATCCTCTTTGTCTCTATGAAAAAGGAGCGAAAATATGGAAGAAGGATGGTACTTTTCTTATCCCTTTTGTTGGAAGTAGATCGTGTGTACTAACTTTTCTCCTTCCTATATTCCTCTTCTTTCACGAGGGTGGAAGAGAACCAACTCAATGGGTGGTACTTCAACACCAATCTCCAACTATTATCGTCTTTTCCAATGCTTTTGGTAAAGGGAGGAAGCTAGGGAACCAGGAAGTTCCACTCCTCCAATCTGTAGATAGAAATAGTCTCCATTGCATTGGCTTTCGTCCTTCCCTTCACTCTAAAAATCTTCTTTGGCCAAAATTGATCTCAAAGGATAATATATCATCCTCTTTCTCTCAATGGGTGGTACTTCAACAACTTTCTCCAACTATTATCGTCTTGTTCCGATGATTTGGTGAAGGGAGGAAGCTGGGACCAAGGAAGTTCCAATCCTCCAATCTTTTCATAGAAATTGTCCCCATTGAATTGGCTTTTGTCCTTCATTTCATTCTAAAGTTCTTCTTTGAGCCAAAATTGATCCTAAGGGATAATATATCATCCTCTTTGTCTCTACAGAAAACGGGCGAACATATGGAAAAAGGCTGGTACTTTTCTCATCCCCTTTCGTAGAAATAGATCTTGTTGCACTAACTTTTGTCCTTCCTATATTCTTCGTCTTTCACGAGGGTGGAAGGGAACCAACTCAATGGGTGGTACTTCAACACCTATCTCCAACTATTATCGTCTTGTTTCGATGCTTTTGGTAAAGGGAGGAAGCTAGGGACCAAGGAAGTTCCAATCCTCCAATCTGTGGATAGAAATAGTCCCCATTGCATTGGCTTTCGTCCTTCCCTTCACTCTAAAGTTCTTCTTTGGCCAAAATTGATCCCAAAGGATAATATATCATCCTCTTTTTCTCAATGGGTGGTACTTCAACAACTTTCTCCAACTATTATCGTCTTGTTCCGATGATTTTGGTAAAGGGAGGAAACTCGGACCAAGGAAGTTCCAATCCTCCAATCTGTGGATAGAAATAGTCCCCATTGCATTTGTTGTCGTCCTTCCCTTCACTCTAAAGTTCTTCTTTGGATAAAATTGATCCTAATGTATAATTTATTATCCTCTTTGTCTCTATGAAAAAGGAGCGAAAATATGGAAGAAGGATGGTACTTTTCTTATCCCTTTTGTTGGAAGTAGATCTTGTTGTACTAACTTTTCTCCTTCCTATATTCCTCTTCTTTCACGAGGGTGGAAGGGAACCAACTCAATGGGTGTTACTTCAACACCTATTTCCAAATATTATCGTCTTGTTCCGATGATTTTGTTAAATGGAGGAAGCTAGGGACTAAGGAAGTTCCAATCCTCCAATCTGTGGATAGAAATAGTCCCCATTGCATTGACTTTCGTCCTTCCCTTCACTCTAAAGTTCTTCCTTGGCCAAAATTGATCCCAAAGGATAATATATCATCCTCTTTGTTTCTACGAAAAAGGGGAGAACATATGGAAGAAGGCTGGTACTTTTCTCATCCCCTTTGGTAGAAATAGATCATGTTGCACTAACTTTTGCCCTTCCTATATCTTCTTTCACTAGGGTGGAAGGGAACCAACTCAATGGGTGGTAGTTCAACACCTATCTCTCACTATTATCGTCTTGTTCCGATGACTTTGGTAAAGGGAGGAAGCTGGGACCAAGGAAATTCCAATCCTCCAATCTGTGGATAGAAATAGACCCCATTGCGTTGGATTTCGTCCTTCCCTTCACTCTAAAGTTCTTCTTTGGTAAAAACTTGATCCCAAAGGATAATATCATCCTCTTTTTCTCAATGAGTGGTACTTCAACAACTTTCTCCAACTATTGTCGTCCTTCGCTTCACTCTAAATTTATACTTTGGCCAAAATTGATTCTAAAGTATAATTTATTATCATCTTTCTCTCTATGAAAAAGGAGCGAACATATGGAAGAAGGATGGTACTTTTCTTTTTCCTTTTGGTGGAAATAGATCTTGTTGTACTAACTTTTGTCCTTCCTATATTCCTCTTCTTTCACGAGGGTGGAAGAGAACCAACTCAATGGGTGGTACTTCAACACCTATCTCCAACTATTATCGTCTTTTCCAATGCTTTTGGTAAAAGGAGGAAGCTAGGGAACCTGGAAGTTGCACTCCTCCAATCTGTGGATAGAAATAGTCCCCATTGCATTGGCTTTCGTCCTTCCCTTCACTATAAAGTTCTTCTTTGGGCCAAAATTGATCCTAAGGGATAAATATCATGCTCTTTGTCTCTATTAAAAAGGGGTGAACATATGTAAAAAGGCTGGAACTTTTCTCATCTCCTATGGTAGAAATATATCTTGTTGCACTAACTTTTGTCCTTCCTATGTTCCTCTTCTTTCACCAGGGTGGAAGGGAACCAACTCAATGGGTGGTACTTCAACACCTATCTCCAACTATTATCATCTGGTTCCGATGCTTTTGGTAAAGGGAGGAAGCTAGGGACCAAGGAAGTTCCAATCCTCCAATCTGTGGATAGAAATAGACCCCATTGCGTTGGATTTCGTCCTTCCCTTCACTCTAAAGTTCTTCTTTGGTAAAAACTTGATCCCAAAGGTTAAATATCATCCTCTTTTTCTCAATGAGTGGTACTTCAACAACTTTCTCCAACTATTATCTCTTGTTCCGATGATTTTGGTAAAGGGAGGAAGCTGGGACCAAGGAAGTTCCAATCCTCTAATTTGTGGATAGAAATTGTCCCCATTGCATTGGCTTTCGTCCTTCCCTTCACTCTAAAGTTCTTCTTTGGGCCAAAATTGATCCCAAGGGATAATATATCATCCTCTTTCTCTCTACGGAAAAGGGGCGAACATATGGAAAAAGGCTTGTACTTTTCCCATCCCCTTTGGTAGAAATAGATCTTGTTGCACTAACTTTTGTCCTTCCTATATTCCTCTTCTTTCACGAGGGTGGAAGTGAACCAACTCAATGGGTGGTACTTCAACACCTATCTCCAACTATTATCGTCTTGTTCCGATGATTTTGTTAAATGGAGGAAGCTATGGACTAAGGAAGTTCCATTCCTCCAATCTGTGGATAGAAATAGTCATCATTGCATTGTCTTTCGTCCTTCCCTTCACTCTAAAGTTATTCCTTGGCCAAAATTGATCCCAAAGGATAATATATCATCCTCTTTGTCTCTACGGAAAAGGGGAGAACATATGGAAGAAGGCTGGTACTTTTCTCATCCCCTTTGGTAGAAATAGATCATGTTGCACTAACTTTTCCCCTTCCTATATTCCTCTTCTTTCACTAGGGTGGAAGGGAACCAACTCAATGGGTGGTAGTTCAACACCTATCTCACACTATTATCGTCTTGTTCCGATGCTTTTGGTAAAGGGAGGAAGCTGGGACCAAGGAAGTTCCAATCCTCCAATATGTGTGTAGAAATAGTCCCTATTGCATTGGCTTTCGTCCTTCGCTTCACTATAAATTTCTACTTTGGCCAAAATTGATCCTAAAGTATAATTTATTATCATCTTTCTCTCTATGAAAAGGAGCGAACATATGGAAGAAGGATGGTACTTTTCTTATCCCTTTTGGTAGAAATAGATCTTGTTGTACTAACTTTTGCCCTTCCTATATTCCTCTTCTTTCACGAGGGTGGTAGAGAACCAACTCAACGGGTGGTACTTCAACACCTATCTCCAACTATTATCATCTGGTTCCGATGCTTTTGGTAAAGGGAGGAAGCTAGGGACCAAGGAAGTTCCAATCCTCCAATCTGTGGATAGAAATAGACCCCATTGCGTTGGATTTCGTCCTTCCCTTCACTCTAAAGTTCTTCTGGTAAAAACTTGATCCCAAAGGATAATATATCATCCTCTTTTTCTCAATGAGTGGTACTTCAACAACTTTCTCCAACTATTATCGTCTTGTTCCGATGATTTTGGTAAAGGGAGGAAGCTGGGACCAAGGAAGTTCCAATCCTCTAATTTGTGGATAGAAATTGTCCCCATTGCATTGGCTTTCGTCCTTCCCTTCACTCTAAAGTTCTTCTTTGGGCCAAAATTGATCCCAAGGGATAATATATCATCCTCTTTCTCTCTACGGAAAAGGGGCGAACATATGGAAAAAGGCTTGTACTTTTCCCATCCCCTTTGGTAGAAATAGATCTTGTTGCACTAACTTTTGTCCTTCCTATATTCCTCTTCTTTCACGAGGGTGGAAGTGAACCAACTCAATGGGTGGTACTTCAACACCTATCTCCAACTATTATCGTCTTGTTCCGATGATTTTGTTAAATGGAGGAAGCTAGGGACTAAGGAAGTTCCATTCCTCCAATCTGTGGATAGAAATAGTCACCATTGCATTGTCTTTCGTCCTTCCCTTCACTCTAAAGTTATTCCTTGGCCAAATTGATCCCAAAGGATAATATATCATCCTTTTGTCTCTACGGAAAAGGGGAGAACATATGGAAGAAGGCTGGTACTTTTCTCATCCCCTTTGGTAGAAATAGATCATGTTGCACTAACTTTTGCCCTTCCTATATTCCTCTTCTTTCACTAGGGTGGAAGGGAACCAACTCAATGGGTGGTAGTTCAACACCTATCTCACACTATTATCGTCTTGTTCCGATGCTTTTGGTAAAGGGAGGAAGCTGGGACCAAGGAAGTTCCAATCCTCCAATATGTGTGTAGAAATAGTCCCTATTGCATTGGCTTTCGTCCTTCGCTTCACTATAAATTTCTACTTTGGCCAAAATTGATCCTAAAGTATAATTTATTATCATCTTTCTCTCTATGAAAAAGGAGCGAACATATGGAAGAAGGATGGTACTTTTCTATCCCTTTTGGTGGAAATAGATCTTGTTGTACTAACTTTTGCCCTTCCTATATTCCTCTTCTTTCACGAGGGTGGAAGAGAACCAACTCAATGGGTGGTACTTCAACACCTATCTCCAACTATTATCGTCTTTTCCAATGCTTTTGGTAAAGGGAGGAAGCTAGGGAACCAGGAAGTTCCACTCCTCCAATCTGTGGATAGAAATAGTCTCCATTGCATTGGCTTTCGTCCTTCCCTTCACTCTAAAAATCTTCTTTGGCCAAAATTGATCCCAAAGGATAATATATCATCCTCTTTCTCTCAATGGGTGGTACTTCAACAACTTTCTCCAACTATTATCGTCTTGTTCCGATGATTTTGGTGAAGGGAGGAAGCTGGGACCAAGGAAGTTCCAATCCTCCAATCTTTTCATAGAAATTGTCCCCATTGAATTGGCTTTTGTCCATCCCTTCATTCTAAAGTTCTTCTTTGAGCCAAAATTGATCCTAAGGGATAATATATCATCCTCTTTGTCTTTACGGAAAACGGGCGAACATATGGAAAAAGGCTGGTACTTTCCTCATCCCCTTCTGTAGAAATAGATCTTGTTGCACTAACTTTTGTCCTTCCTATATTCCTCGTCTTTCACGAGGGTGGAAGGGAACCAACTCAATGGGTGGTACTTCAACACCTATCTCCAACTATTATCGTCTTGTTTCGATGCTTTTGGTAAAGGGAGGAAGCTAGGGACCAAGGAAGTTCCAATCCTCCAATCTGTAAATAGAAATAGTCCCCATTGCATTGGCATTCGTCCTTCCCTTCACTCTAAAGTTCTTTTTTGGCCAAAATTAATCCCAAAGGATAATATATCATCCTCTTTCTCTCAATGGGTGGTACTTCAACAACTTTCTCCAACTATTATCGTCTTGTTCCGATGATTTTGGTAAATTGAGGAAGCTGGGACCAAGGAAGTTCCAATCCTCAAATCTATGGATAGAAATTGTCCCCATTGCATTGGCTTTCATCCTTCCCTTCACTCTAAAGTTCTTCTTTGGGCCAAAATTGATCCCATGGGATAATATATCATGCTCTTTGTCTCTACGGAAAAGGGGCGAACATATGGAAAAAGGCTGGTACTTTTCTCATCCCCTTTGGTAGAAATAGATCTTGTTGCACTAACTTTTGTCCTTCCTATATTCCTCTTCTTTCACGGGGTTGAAGGGAACCAACTCAATGGGTGGTACTTCAACACCTATCTCCAACTATTATCGTCTTGTTCCCATCCTTTTGGTAAAGGGAGGAAGCTAGGGACCAAGGAAGTTCCAATCCTCCAATCTGTGGATAGAAATAGTCTCCATTGCATTGGCTTTCGTCCTTCCCTTCACTCTAAAGTTCTTCTTTGGCCAAAATTGATCCCAAAGGATAATATATCATCCTCTTTCTCTCAATGGGTGGTACTTCAACACCTATCTCAAACTATTATCGTCTTGTTCTGATGCTTTTGGTAAAGGGAGGAAGCTAGGGACCAAGGAAGTTCCAATCCTCCAATCCGTGGATAGAAATAGTCCCCATTGCATTGGCTTTCATCCTTCCCTTCACTCTAAAGTTCTTCTTTGGGCCAAAATTGATCCCATGGGATAATATATCATGCTCTTTGTCTCTACGAAAAACGGGCGAACATATGGAGAAAGGTTGGTACTTTTCTCATCCCCTATGGTAGAAATATATCTTGTTGCACTAACTTTTATCCTTCCTATATTCCTCTTCTTTCACGAGGGTGGAAGGGAACCAACTCAATGGGTTGTACTTCAACACTTATCTCCAACTATTATCGTCTTATTCTGATGATTTTGGTAAATGGTGGAAGCTATGGACTAAGGAAGTTCCAATCCTCCAATCTGTGGATAGAAATAGTCCCCATTGCATTGACTTTCGTCCTTCCCTTCACTCTAAAGTTCTTCCTTGGCCAAAATTGATCCCAAAGGATAATAATCATCCTCTTTGTCTCTACGGAAAAGGGGAAGACATATGGAAGAAGGCTGGTACTTTTCTCATCCCCTTTGGTAGAAATAGATCATGTTGCACTAACTTTTGTCCTTCCAATATTCCTCTTCTTTCACTAGGGTGGAAGGGAACCAACCCAATGGGTGGTAGTTCAACACCAATCTCCAATTATCGTCTTGTTCCGATGCTTTTGGTAAAGGGAGGAAGCTGGGACCAATGAAGTTCCAATCCTCCAATAAATGGATAGAAATAGTCCCCATTGCATTGGCTTTCGTCCTTCCCTTCACTCTAATGTCTTCTTTGGACCAAAATTGATTATAAACGATAATATATCATCCTCTTTCTCTCAATGGGTGGTACTGGAACAACTTTCTCCCACTATTATCATCTCTTTCCGATGATTTTGGTAAAGGGAGAAAGCTGGGACCAAGGAAGTTCCAATCCTCCAATCTGTGGATAGAAATAGTCCCCATTGCCTTAGCTTTTGTCCTTCCCTTCACTCTAATGTCTTCTTTGGACCAAAATTGATTATAAACGATAATATATCATCCTCTTCTTTCAATGGGTGGTACTGGAACAACTTTCTCCCACTATTATCGTCTTGTTCCGATGATTTTGGTAAAGGGAGGAAGCTGGGACCAAGGAAGTTCCAATCCTCCAATCTGTGGATAGAAATAGTCCCCATTGGATTGGCTGTCGTCCATCGCTTCACACTAAATTTCTTCTTTGGCCAAAATTGATCCTAAAGTATAACTTATTATCATCTTTCTATCTATGAAAAAGGAGCGAACATATGGAAGAAGGATGGTACTTTTCTTATCCCTTTTGGTGGAAATAGATCTTGTTGTACTAATTTTGTCCTTCCTATATTCCTATTCTTTCACGAGGGTGGAGAGAACCAACTCAATGGGTGGTACTTCAACACCTATCTCCAACTATTATCGTCTTTTCCGATGCTTTTGGTAAAGGGAGGGAGCTAGGGAATAAGGAAGTTCCACTCCTCCAATCTGTGGATAGAAATAGTCTCCATTGCATTGGCTTTCGTCCTTCCCTTCACTCTAAAGTTCTTCTTTGGATAAAATTGATCCCAAAGAATATATCATCCTCTTTCTCTCAAAGGGTAGTACTTCAACAACTTTCTCCAACTATATCGTCTTGTTCCGATGATTTTGGTAAAGGGAGGAAGCTGGGCCAAGGAAGTTCCAATCCTCCAATCTGTGGATAGAAATTGTCCCCATTGCATTGGCTTTTGTCCTTCCCTTCACTCTAAAGTTCTTCTTTGGGGCAAAATTGATCCCAAGGGATAATATATTATCATCTTTGTCTCTATGGAAAAGGGGCGAACATATGGAAAAGGCCTTTTTTCATCCCCTTTGGTAGAAATAGATCTTGTTGCACTAACTTTTGTCCTTCCTATATTCCTCTTCTTTCACGAGGGTGGATGGGAACCAACTCAATGGGTGGTACTTCAACACCTATCTCCAACTATTATCGTCTTGTTCCGATGCTTTGGTAAAGGGAAGAAGCTAGGGACCAAGAAAGTTCCAATCCTCCAATCTATGTATAGAAATAGTCCCATTGCATTGGCTTCGTCCTCCCTTCACTCTTCTCTTTTTTATTTGGCCAAAATGGATCCCAAAGGATAATATATCATCCTCTTTCTCTCAATGGGTGGTACTTCAACAACTTTCTCCAACTATTATCGTCTTGTTCTAATGATTTTGGTAAAGGGAGGAAGCTGGGACCAAGGAATTCCAATCCTCTGATGTGTGGATAGAAATTGTCCCCATTGCATTGCCTTTCGTCCTTCCCTTCACTCTATAGTTCTTCTTTGGGCCAAAATTGATCCCAAGGGATAATATATCATCCTCTTTGTCTTTACGGAAAAGGGGCGAACATATGGAAAAAGGCTGGTACTTTTCTCATCCCCTTTGGTAGAAATAGATCTTGTTGAACTAACTTTTGTCCTTGATATATTCCTCTTCTTTCACGAGGGTGGAAGGGAACCAACTCAATGGGTGGTACTTCAAACACCTATCTCCAACTATTATCGTCTTTTTCTGATGCTTTTGGTAAAGGGAAGATGCTAGGGACCAAGGAAGTTCCAATCCTCCAATCTGTGGATAGAAATAGTCCCCATTGCATTGGCTTTCGTCCTTCCCTTCACTCTAAAGTCCTTCTTTGGCCAAAATTGATCCCAAAGGATAATATATCATCCTCTTTCTCTCATGGGTGGTACTTCAACAACTTTCTCCAACTATTATCGTCTTGTTCCGATGATTTTGGTAAAGGGAGGAAGTGGGACCAAGGAAGTTCCAATCCTCCAATCTATGGATAGAAATTGTCCCCATTGCATTGGCTTTTGTCCTTCCCTTCACTCTAAAGTTCTTCTTTGGGCCAAAATTGATCCCAAGGGATAATATATTATCCTCTTTGTCTCTATGGAAAAGGGGCGAACATATGGAAAAAGGCCTTTTTTCATCCCCTTTGGTAGAAATAGATCTTGTTGCACTAACTTTTGTCCTTCCTATATTCCTCTTCTTTCACGAGGGTGGAAGGGAACCAACTCTATGGGTGTACTTCAACACCTATCTCCAACTATTATCGTCTTGTTCCGATGCTTTTGGTAAAGGGAAGAAGCTAGGGACCAAGAAAGTTCCAATCCTCCAATCTATGGATAGAAATAGTCCCCATTGCATTGGCTTTCGTCCTTCCCTTCACTCTAAAGTTCTTATTCGGCCAAAATGGATCCCAAAGGACAATATATCATCCTCTTTCTCTCAATGGGTGATACTTCAACAACTTTCTCCAACTATTATCGTCTTGTTCTAATGATTTTGGTAAAGGGAGGAAGCTGGGACCAAGGAAGTTCCAATCCTCTAATGTGTGGATAGAAATTGTCCCCATTGCATTGCCTTTCGTCCTTCCCTTCACTCTATAGTTCTTCTTTGGGCCAAAATTGATCCCAAGGGATAATATATCATCCTCTTTGTCTCTACGGAAAAGGGGCGAACATATGGAAAACGGCTGGTACTTTTCTCATCCCCTTTGGTAAAATAGATCTTGTTGAACTAACTTTTGTCCTTGATATATTCCTCTTCTTTCACGAGGGTGGAAGGGAACCAACTCAATGGGTGGTACTTCAACACCTATCTCCAACTATTATCGTCTTGTTCTGATGCTTTTGGTAAAGGGAGGATGCTAGGGACCAAGGAAGTTCCAATCCTCCAATAGTGGATAGAAAGTCCCCATTGCATTGGCTTTCGTCCTTCCCTTCACTCTAAAGTCCTTCTTTGGCCAAATTTGATCCCAACGGATAATATATCATCCTCTTTCTCTCAATGGGTGGTACTTCAACAACTTTCTCCAACTATTATCGTCTTGTTCCAATGATTTTGGTAAAGGGAGGAAGCTAGGACCAAGGAAGTTCCAATCCTCCAATCTGTGGATAGAAATTATCCCCATTGCATTGGCTTTTGTCCTTCCCTTCACTCTAAAGTTCTTCTTTGGGACAAAATTGATCCCAAGGGATAATATATCATCCTCTTTGTCTCTACGGAAAAGGGGCGAACATATGGAAAAAGGCTGGTACTTTTCTCATCCCCTTTGGTAGAAAGATAGATCTTGTTGCACTAACTTTTGTCCTTCCTATATTCCTCTTCTTTCACGAGGGTGGAAGGGAACCAACTCAATGGGTGGTACTTCAACACCATCTCCAACTATTATCGTCTTGTTCCGATGCTTTTGGTAAAGGGAGGAAGCTAGGGACCAAGGAAGTTCCACTCCTCCAATTTGTGGATAGAAATAGTCCCCATTGCATTGGCTTTCGTCCTTCCCTTCACTTTAAAGTTCCTCTTTGGGCCAAAATTGATCCCAAGGGATGATATATCTGAAGTTGGGAACGTCTCTATAAGGGGGGATTGAATAGAGACTTTCCGAATCTGTTCCTGCAATTCCACACTAAAATTGATAGTTGAGATGTGCTCTCAAGATTGTTAACTTGGAGTCTCTGTTAAGACAAGATGGAGTTTATCAATTTTGGTAAAGATCTTTGTCTAGACCTTAATTTGAAGTCTTATCTTGATTATCAATTCAACTGTATCTTTAGTTATCAAGCTGTATTAATTGGTTCAAGATAAGTGTAACGCCCCCGAGCCGCTTGCAGGAGTGATGAGGGTCCCCACAAACCAACACGAGTCTTTCCAGTATGTGTTGTCCTCACTTGCACACTTTCCGGGAAACTTCCCAGAAGGTCACCCATCCCAGAATTGCTCCAAGCCAAGCACGCTTAACCATGGAGTTCTTATGTTATGGGCTTCCGAAAAGAAGAATGCACCTTGTTGGTATAGTTCTCCACAACAATTTCCTTTAAGCTATCCTCAACTGTACAGTCCCATACCTGCAAGCCTGGATCCCTCTAATTCGGTGTGGGTTCGTTCATTCATGTGTCCCTTCTAGCTTAGAAGCCTGCCAGGAGTCGCTCCTTGTTCGTGCCTCTTTGCACCGGCGATCACTCCCCGCCCTCATCAGCCTCCGGCTCTCACATGCCCACCAGCTTCCGCCTGGTTCGTCCCCCGAACCACACCGTACTGGGAGAGGCTCGGCTCTGATACCATTTGTAACGCCCCGAGCCGCTTGCAGGAGTGATGAGGGTCCCCACAAACCAACACGAGTCTTTCCAGTATGCGTTGTCCTCACTTGCACACTTTCCGGGAAACTTCCCAGAAGGTCACCCATCCCAGAATTGCTCCAAGCCAAGCACACTTAACCATGGAGTTCTTTTGTTATGGGCTTCCGAAAAGAAGATGCACCTTGTTGGTATAGTTCTCCACAACAATTTCCTTAAGCTATCCTCACTGTACAGTCCCATACCTGCACAGCCTCTGGATCCCTCTCATTCGGGTGTGGGTTCGGTTCATTCATGTGTCCTTCTAGCTTAGAAGCCTGCCAGGAGCGTCCTTGTCCGTGCCTCTTTGCACCGGCGATCACTCCCGCCCTCATCGCCTCCGGCTCTCACAATAGCAAATATAAGAATAAGGTAAGAGACAAGAGACAAATATCTTATCCTGGTTCACCCACTCCTTGGGCTACGTCCAATCCCCACACCTGTGAGATTTTTCCACTATTGAAAAACCAGTCAATACAAGTATTCTTACAGCCTCTTCAGGACTCCACTCACACTAAGCCTAGACACACTCCTATCTTAGCTGAGTCACAAGTATTCTTACAGCCTCTTCAGGACGTACACACCTCACTCTAAGACTAGGCACACTCCTATCTTAGATGAGACATGTTACAGATAGATGTTTGTGATAAGTCTAGCCTAAGCTCATACAAAGTATGGATATAAAAGTAAATGAGCTAGACTAGGTCTCAACTCTGGTTACAGTATTGGAATGATATTCACAGAGAGGAGATGAAAGAGACAGATGTATGATCTCAAGATGAGATGTGTCTGTGCTCAGACAGCTGGTAGATACACTTGAGATGTCTGTTGAGATGTGATAAGATGCTTAATGATTTCACGGAAGTGTAGGCAGTCTCTCTCACTTCTCAGCTCTTGATAATGTCTCTTTTATATCAAGACTTGAGAAACTAGTCGTTTATATGACCGTTACAGTCCTTGGAGGGTACAGCAGTAGGCACAGCTCTTACAGTAGGCAGACAGCAGCTTTCAGTCTTTAAGGTACGTGTGTCAGTGTCCTTGTGTCCTTGTTTGTCTCATGCTGACTCTACTTGCTGTCTTCTCAGCTGAGCTTGAATTCTTGCTTTGTTCAAGAGTTTGACTACTTTTCTTGCATCTGTGCTAAGATCTCATGCTTCTACGTCTGACCTTGAGATGACGTCTCAAGCTGTTCTTGCATCTCAAGCTGAACTTGCATCTGTTCATGGCTTGCATCTCAAGCTGTGCTGAGTCTCTTTTTAGTTTAAGTCTTCTTGCATCTTAGTTTGGGTCCTCATCTGATCATGAGACGACATCTGAACATACAAATGTTGCATCTCATGCTGTGTGTATTTTTGAAGTGTTTCTCATAGTCTTAGCCATCAAGCTTTGGTTGCACACATCTGTTCTGATTCAGATATGTCTTAATCAGTGAAGCTCTTGTGAATTCTGATCTTGTGTTACTTTGCTTGTATCCTTGCTTTCTCAAGTGGATTAAAGGTCCTTTCTATCTTTATGTATTCCTGTAACAACTTTAGATGTAGAAAGTCTTGCCACACTTGAACACACAGTTAGTGACACAAGATGCATCTCATCTTGGATATTAAACTTACTCAGTTTTCATATTAAAAACTTCTTTAGGGTGAGCTTGTCTCAACAATCTCCCTCTTTTTTATGATGGCAAAACTGTAAGTTATATATCTGATGAGATCAGTGAAAGAGAGATGCATGTATGATTTTACTTTTCTTAAGATGTGCAAACTCTTGTTAAACAGAGTAATGTAAGGAGAAGAGCTCCCCCTGAGTCATAGTACTATTTTCTGTTATGTTTGTCTTAAGACTTAGTGTTTGAATTTTGATTAAGATATTTAAGTGACTGAACAAGGATATACTGCAATCATAGAGAGTCACTTCCATTAATCAAAAGATGAATTATAGAGGATTACATTCACAAAAGATGTCCACTGCATCTCATCAAAGTTCTGGAAGAGATGCAAACTGCATCTCTAGCTAAGCATAACTAATCCTCATAGATGAATTAAAAAAAAAAATCCTAACACAGACTCTCATTAGATATCTAACCAACTCTCCCCCTTTTGACATTATCAAAAGAAGAAAACTAGCTAATGCTAGGATGAGTGGGAAGAGGATGAGTTTGAATCAGGTCTTGATGGGCGCAACACAGTCTGATGTATATCAGGCAGAGGAGGCAGAGTGGATAGGTGCAAGATTCATCTTCTTGTGGAAATCATTTGATGCATGCATAGCTGGAGTACTGTATCAAAGGCATCAAACAAGGCATCCTGCCCTCTTCTGTGGTGTCTCAGCTTCTTCAGAATCTTCTTCTGGTTTTGCTCAAGTCTGGCACTCAGATTTTGCTGATACTGTTGGTTGTTCCTCATAGCAGCTGGTTCAGAAAAGTATTAATTGAGTTGGAGAGATGTGTGGGGATGGATGGTTCAGATGAAGGTGGATCAGTTGGCTTAGGCCTTGCAGCAGATGGGGCAGACTGATCATATTTGGGCAGACGGTGAACTGTTGATATGATCTCAACAAAGAATTTCCCAGGAGTGGGAAATGAGGTAGGGAAGGAGTGAGTTTGTTCAGGTCTTACTGGAGAGGCTGGTTGAGTGGTTGTGACTTCCACTGTCTCATGCTGAAGTTGTTGCTGCTCTGGAGCTGTCTCATGGCTTGAGGCAGTGGTATCCTCTCCAGCTGACCAAGGTCTCAGCAACTATTTTGCTCACAGGAGAGACTTCTTCTGTGATCATTTCTGGTGGAGGAGAGTGTGGAGGTGACTGATGCTGGGGTGAGTGGACCAAGGTCTCTTCTGCATTCAGAAGCTCTTCTTCTTCAGTAACAGGTGCTTCTTTTTCAGTCATGGGCCATATCCCCTCAAGTTGTGCTTCTTCTTCTCATTTCTTATTGCTTTCTTCTTCTGCCACTTTTTCAGGGTGTGGCTCATCTACAGCAGGAGTCTATCCATGCTTGAGTAGACGGCTCAGACTTGGACTTCTTTCTTCTTCTCAGTCTCTGTAGAGATGGATGGTTTGAACTTTTCTTTTCTTTTCTTTGACAGGGATCTCAGATCCTTCTTGAGATCCCTCAATAGCTTCCTTTGAGGCCTTCTTCTCTTTTCTTTTTGGCTTCAGACATCTTGGAAGAAGGAGAAACCTAGGTTGTGGTAGGTACAACGGGAGTGGAGTCAGTTAAGGGAAAAGTGGGGTAAGGAATATACTTACCATCTAGACCAAGAGACTTGAGATTCTTGTTGCCAATATATCCAGGTCTCTCTTCAGACTTCTCACTAGCTGCTGAAGTCAATTTGGAAATGCTTCAGATGATGGTGGTGAGCATCCCAAATGGAAGAGAGGCATTGATCTTGGAGTTGTGGAAGGCATGCTCCATGTGCCTTAGGATGAGGAATGGAAGGTTGAGAGGAATCCTATGCTTGAGATGGTACATCACCATCAGGTCTTGGTGATAAACTTTGTTAAGGTGCCAGCTCTTGGCATGATGCACTTGGCCACCAAGTGAAACAGAAATTTTCCAAATGGGTTAAGAGATGAGGCAGCATCTGTGATGAGTCCACCTTTGAAGAGGGATAGGGTACCAACATTGGCTGAAGGAATTCCAATGTTATCCCACCAATGCTCCTCATGGTACAACCTGTTTCCAGTCACAGGTGCTTGAATGATGGCTCCTAGGGTCTCTTCAGTCAGCTCAATGTGGATTCCTTTGATGTCAGAGATGATGTGGGGCTGTTCCTCTGAAGATCCCTTAGCTTTGTAACAAGCAGCATAGAAGGCTCTGGTCATCTTGGGGAAGACATAATCTGTCATGGTCAGATAGTCTTGCCATCCCTGTTTCTTCAGATAAGGACTCAGGTCCCACCCTTCATCTTTCAACTCTTGGGTAGAGATGACTCTTCCCACTATAATCTTCTTCTCAGAGAATCTCTTGGTATATTTTTCTTCAACCTCACTATTAGAGAAGAGGTCAGATTGAAATGAAATTTTCTTTCCTCTGGAACCTTCTCTTTTCCTTTCTTTGAAGATTCGCCTTGAGTTAGGTCAATGTGGATAGGGGATCTTGGTGCTGAAGTCTGGGCTACTTGGCAAGCAATTCTTTGGGATTTCATGCGAGGAGGTAAGGGAGTGCTTCTCTTGGAGGATGTGGATTTTGAGGATGGTGAAGGCTGTGTAGGTTGAGTGGTTTGAGACGGCTCTGTTTCAGTGCTGGGTTGTGGAGATGGAGAACGAGACAGGGTCTCTTGGCTGGAGTGAATGCTCAAGGATTTTGATTGCTCAGAGGAAGACATTTTGTCTGGAGAAGAGGAGGATGATGATTTATCAGAGTAAGGAAGTTTCAAGGCTGTGAACTTGATTCGCATTTGAGAGAAGAGGAGAGAGCAGGAAGTGAGTTTGGAGTGAGAGATGAGACTTAAATAGTCTTCAGACAAGAGAGGAAAGAGGAGAGAGAGAGAGACGTAATAACTGCTCGTTAGTGGGGAGTTATTATGGCAGTGTGGGAGGTTTGGCTCTTCTTTTTATAGGCTAACGGCTAGTTTGCCAGGTAGTGGGCAGTTACTAACCGTTGAGCAACGGCTCAATCCTTCAGTTTTGGTACATGGAAACGTCTCAATAATTTCATGAGACTGTTGGTTGAGATGAATCATGAGACACGTCTGGTGACAGATGCGTCTGAACCCACGTCTCTTTACAGACGACACTTGAGTCTCATCTCTGGTGAGACTTTAATCATATAGCCCATAGTAGAGCTGGTCTCAACTAACTATTTTTATTCAAGAGAACACATATTTAGCAATTTTAGATTCTCATTGAATCTTTCTTCAACTAAAGGCTTTGTAAAGATGTCAGCTAGCTGATTTTTAGTATCTACAAAGATTAGTTCAATGTTTCCTTTTTGCACATGATCTCTTATAAAATGATGTTTGATATCAATGTGTTTGGACCTAGAATGATGTACAGGGTTCTTAGCAAGATTTATGGCACTAGTATTGTCACAATAAATAGGAATTTTAGAGTACCTGACTGCATAATCTTGCAATTGAGATTTGATCCACAGAACTTGAGTGCAGCAAGCTGCTGAGACATACTCAGCCTCTGTTGTAGATAAGGCAATAGTGTTTTGCTTTTTACATGACCAGGAGATAAGGCACTTTCCTAGGAATTGACAAGATCCACTGGTGCTCTTTCTGTCTATCTTATCTCCAGCAAAGTCAGCATCACTATAACCTATGAGATCAAAACTCTTTCCCTTCTCATACCATAGGCCAAGATTAGTGGTTCCAATCAAGTATCTAAATATTCTTTTTACAGCAGTGAGATGAGATTCTTTGGGATTAGATTGGTATCTTGCACATATTCCTACAGCAACTGAATATCTGGTCTGCTGGCAGTTAAATACATAAGGGAACCAATCATACCTCTGTACGTTTGTCTGATTACTGCTTTTCCATCTTCATCTTGATCAATCTGAGTTGAGGGGTGCATAGGAGTTTTCATTGGTCTTGCCTCACTCATTTTGAACTTGCTGAGAAGATCTCTTGTGTATTTTCTTGACTAATGAATATCCCATCAGTTAACTGTTTGATTTGGAGCCCCAAGAAAAATCTCAGCTCACCCATCATACTCATCTCAAACTCTCCCTGCATGAGACTTGAGAACTCTTGACATAAAGATTCATTAGTTGATCCAAAGATAATGTCATCAACATAAATTTGAACAATTAATAAATCTTTGCTAATTTCTTTCTTAAATAAAGTAGTATCAATCTTACCCCTTATAAAATCATTTTTAATTAAAAATGAGCTTAACCTGTATACCAAGCTCTTGGAGCTTGTGCTTGAGACCATTATAGAGCTTTGGATAGCTTAAGCACATGTTCTGGATGGTCAGGGTCTTCAAACCAGGGGGCTGCCCTTACATAGACTTCTTCTCTATGACCCCATTTAGGAATGCACTTTTTACATCCATTTGATATAATTTGAAGTTTTTGAAGGCTGCAAAGGCTAGTAGGATCCTGATAGCTTCAAGTCTTGCCACTGGTGCAAAGGTCTCAGCATAATCTATTCCTTCTTGTTGATTAAACCCTTGAGCCACCAATCGGCTTTGTTTCTCATTACTTGACCTTTCTCATTTAGCTTATTTCTGAAGACCCATCTGGTTCCAATTATGGTTTGATGAGATGGTGGAGGAACCAGATTCCAGACCTTGCTTTTCTCAAACTGATTTAATTCATCTTCCATGGCCTTAATCCAGGATTCATCATTTAAGGCTTCATGTATGTCTTTTGGCTCTATGTCAGATAGAAGAGCCATTAGATTCTCTGTGTCTCTGAAGGAAGATCTGGTTCTGACTCTGTCTGAAGTTCTCCAAGTATCTGATCTCTTGGATGAGATCTTACCAGTCTCCAGCTTCTGGGTAGTTGAGATGCATGTTCATTTTGTATCTCAACATTCTCTTGTCTTGTTTCTTGAGATCTGGTTTGATTATCTGATTTATCTTCTTCTTGAGGATTATGAGAGGGTTCAGATTGGCTACTTCTGAGAGGTACTCCTTCAGACTGAGCTTCTCTCCTGTGTTCAGACAGAGGTGACCTCATCATCTTTTGTTCAGGTGAGAGTCTCTCTTCAGCTTCCTGAGTTGAGATCTTTAGATCTTTTATCAGTTCTTCTATCTCCTCATCAACTTCTTTCTGAGTATTTCCCTGAACTTCATTGAATACTACATGCATAGATTCTTCAGTAGTTTTGGTTCTTAGATTATATACTCTGTAAGCTTTGGAGGTTAGTGAATATCCTAGGAAAATTCCTTTATCTGATTTGGTTTCAAATTTTCCTAGTTGATCTTTGTATTTAAATATAGCAATCACATCCAAATATATGAAAATATGAAACTGAAGGCTTCCTACCTTTCCATAGCTCATATGGAGTTTTATTTAAGATCTTTCTTATAGTGACTCTGTTAAAATATAGCAAGAAGTATTGACAGCTTCTGCCCAGAAGTACATTTCAATTCCAGAGTCACATAACAAAGTTCTAGCCATTTCTTGAAGACTTCTATTTTTCCTCTCAACTACACCATTCTGTTGAGGAGTCCTTGGACAAGAGAAGTTATGAGTTATGCCATTTTTATCAAAAGAATTTTCTAAACTTAACATTCTCAAATTCTCCTCCATGGTCACTCCTAACAGATCCAATTCTGTATCCTTTCTCAGATTGAATCCTTTTACAAAAGGTTTTGAAGGAATCATATGATTCATCTTTCTGAGATAGAACAGAACCCAGGTGAATCGTGAGAAATCATCCACAATGACAAAACCATATTTTTTTACCACTGAGACTCACTGTCTTAGTTGGTCCAAATAGGTCAATGTGGAGGATCTCAGTGGCCTAGTAGTTGAGACATAGTTCTTGGGTTTGAAGCTTGATTTGCTGTGGCTTGCTTTTGATACAAGGATCACACTTCAAGTCTTTGTCAAATTTTACCTTAGGTAATCCTTTGACAAGAGACTGACTAGCAAGTGACTCATAGTTCTCATGTTAATATGCCCAACCCTTTTGTGCCAAGCCATCTCTCATGATCATGAGACATGAGACAGGTGAGATCTGACAGACCCTCTAGTGAGACTGAGTAAAGATTTTCTTTCTTGTTCCAGAGAAAATGATTTTTCAGTTTTGGAGTCTATGATCTCACAAAAGGTAGGCTGGAAATTAACATGATAACCATTGTCACATAACTGACTGATACTCAGCAAATTATGTTTCAAACCTTCAACAAATATACATTTTCAATCTGAGCTGAATTGGCCTTACCAATTTTACCTATGCCCTTGATCTGGGCTTTGCTGTTGTCTCCAAAAGAGACAACTCTCCAGCATGTCTTTTCCTCAAGTGACAGGAACTTGCTTTGTCTCCTGTCATGTGCCTTGAACATCCACTGTCCAGCACCCATTCTTTCTTGGTCTTTGCTGTGCCAGGCACATCTGTTACAACAAGAGATTTAGCTTTAGGTACCCACTTGTATTTGGGTCCTGCATGGTTAGTTACCTTTCTCTCAGATGCTACTTGTCTCATGTAACAATTTGTGGCTTTATGACCATATTTACTACAACCAGAACATCTTTCTTTTTTCTTTTTTCTTGCAGGAATGAAGAATCTTTATACCAAACTTCATTTGATGATCTCTCATAACCAAGCCCAGCTTTATCAAAAATGCCCTTTTGAGATCCAATGAGTCTCTCAAGGTTTTTTGTTCCATTTACAAATTTTCTAGGTCATTTATGAGAGTTCTGTTCTGCAGTTTAAGCTGCTGATTTTCTTCTTGTAGCCTTTTTTGATCTTGCCCATTGAGAGCTTGAGTCTTAGCTTTTACTTGTTCAGACAGTTTCATGTGAGACAACATGAGACTACTGTTTTTATGATTTAAATCTTCATTTTCTTTTTCAAGAAATTGATTTTCTCAAGAGCTGTATTCAAATCTGATTTAAGTAATGAGCTCTTAGAGGCAAGAAGATTTGAATCATACAGAAAGATTCTCAAAAGCAGACTTAAGTTCATCAACAGAATATTCAGAGTCAGATTCATTTACCTCTTCATCTGATGAGTCTCCTTTTGCCATGAGACATAGGTTAGCTGACTGTCCATCTTGACTTTCCTCTTCATCTGTGTCATCCCAGGTGGCCATCATTGCCTTCTTCCTAGGACTTTTCTTCATTTCTTTTCTGAGTTGAGGACATTCAGACCTAATATGCCCAGGCTTCTTGCATTCAAAGCAGATAAATTGTCCTTTCTTGTCAGATTTTATTTCTCCTCTCCTTGAGGGAAAATTCTTTCTTCCAGTCCCTCTGGCTCTCCACATGCGGCTGATCTTCCTTGAGATGTAGGCTAGCTCATCATCCATTCACTATCATCTTCCTCTTCCTCATCTTCTTCTGTTTCAGAATCTTGAGATGAGTTGAGTAGGTTTGTTGAGAAGATCTATCTTTTTGCCTTTTGAGTTACTGGAAGCTGCTTTCAGTGCTATAGACTTGGGTCGTCTGATGAGATCTTCTTCCATCAACTCTTGCTCATGTACCTTCAGAGATCCAAGAAAGTTCATCTAGTCTGAGAGTACTCAAATCTTTAGCTTCCTGGATGGCTGTTACCTTTGGTCTCCAAGGTTTGGGCAGACTTCTCAGAATTTTCTTACCATATCCTGATTTGAGTATGTTCTTCCTAGTGATTTCAGGTCATTTGTTATGACAGTGAATCTCCTCACCATGTCTTCAATGCCTTCATCTTCATTCATCTTGAAGAGCTCATACTGTCTGACCAGTATGTTGATCTTGCCTTCTTTAACTTGATTTGTCCCTTCATGTTCAACTTCAAGAGCATCCCATATTTCTTTAGCTGAGACACACCCAGCTACCTTGTCATATTCACTTCTGCTTAAGGCACAAGTGAGAAGGTATTTAGCTCTTGAGTTGAATACATATCTTGCCTTCTCAGCATCTGTCCACTGTTCTCTGGGTTTAGCTGCCCTAAGTCCAAGCTCATCTGTGGTGTATGGAACATAACGGCCTATTTCAATGATCTCCCAAAGATCAGCATGCTGAGATTCAATGAACAGTCTCATCCTGTCTTTCCAGTAATAATAATCAGTTCCATCAAGGGCAGGAGGTCTGTTTGTTGAAGCTCCTTCAGGAATGAACAGACTTGTACTTGGACCAGCCATGGATCTTTTTCCTCTTCACATAGAGGTGTGCTCAACCCCTAGAAACCTGAGCTCTGATACCAACTGAAGTTGGCTGAACGTCTCTAAAAGGGGGGGGGTTGAATGGAGACTTTCCGAATCTGTTCCTACAATTCCACACTAAAATTGATAGTTGAGATGTGCTCTCAAGTTTGTTAACTTGGAGTCTCTGTTAAGACAAGATGGAGTTTATCAATTTTGGTAAAGATCTTTGTCTAGACCTTAATTTGAAGTCTTATCTTGATTATCAATTTCAACTGTATCTTTAGTTATCAAGCTGTATTAATTGATTCAAGATAAGCAGATATAAGAATAAGGTAAGAGACAAGAGACAAAGATCTTATCCTGGTTCACCCACTCCTTGGGCTACGTCCAGTCCCCACAACCTATGAGATTTTCCACTATTGACAAACCAGTCAATACAAGTGTTCTTACAGCCTCTTCAGGACGTCTCACTCACACTAAGCCTAGGCACACTCCTATCTTAGCTGAGTCACAAGTATTCTTACAGCCTCTTCAGGACGTACACACCTCACTCTAAGACTAGGCACACTCCTATCTTAGATGAGACAGTTACAGATAGATGTTTGTGATAAGTCTATCCTAAGCTAATACAAAGTATGGATATAAAAGTAAATGAGCTAGACTAGGTCTCAACTCTGGTTACAGTATTGGAATGATATTCACAGAGAGGAGATGAAAGAGACAGATGTATGATCTCAAGATGAGATGTGTCTGTGCTCAGACAGCTGGTAGATACACTTGTGATGTCTGTTGAGATGTGATAAGATGCTTAATGATTTCACGGAAGTGTAGGGTCTCCTCTCACTTCTCAGCTCTTGATATGTCTCTTTTATATCAAGACTTGAGAAACTAGCCGTTATATGGCCGTTACAGTTCCGTTGGAGGGGTACAACAGTAGGCACAGGCTTTACAGTAGGCAGACAGCAGCTTTTCAGTCTTTAAGGTACTGTGTCAGTGTCCTTGTGTCCTTGTTGTCTTCATGCTGACTCTACTTGCTGTCTTCTCAGCTGAGCTTGAATTCTTGCTTCTGTTCAGAGTTTGACTTACTTTTCTTGCATCTGTGCTAAGATCTCATCCTTCTACGTCTGACCTTGAGACGACGTCTCAAGCTGTTCTTGCATCTCAAGCTGAACTTGCATCTGTTCATGGCTTGCATCTCAAGCTGTGCTTGAGTCTCTTTTTAGTTCTAAGTCTTCTTGCATCTTAGTTGGGTCCTCATCTGATCATGAGACGACATCTGAACATACAAATGTTGCATCTCGTGCTGTGTGTATTTTTGAAGTGTTTCTCATAGTCTTAGCCACAAGCTTTGGTTGCACCACATCTGTTCTAATTCAGATTATGTCTTAATCAGTGAAGCCTTGTGAATTCTGATCTTGTGTTACTTTGCTTGTATCCTTGCTTTCTCAAGTGGATTAAAGGTCCTTTCTATCTTTATGTATTCCTGTAACAACTTTAGATGTAGAAAGTCTCTGCCACACTTGAACACACAGTTAGTGACACAAGATGCATCTCATTTGGATATTTAAACTTACTCAGTTTGTCATATTAAAAACTTCTTTAGGGTGAGCTTGTCTCAACAATCTCCCTCTTTTTTTATGATGGCAAACTGTAAGTTATATATCTTATGAGATCAGTGAAAGAGAGATGCATGTATGATTTTACTTTTCTTAAGATGTGCAAACTCTTGTTAAACAGAAGTAATGTAAGGAGAAGAACTCCCCCTGAGTCATAGTCTATTTTCTGTTATGTTTTGTCTTAAGACTTAGTGTTTGAAATTTTGATTAAGATATTTAAGTGAACTGAACAAGGATATACTGCAATCATAGAGAGTCACTTCCATTAATCAAAAAAGATAATTATAGAGGATTACATTCACAAAAGATGTCACTGCATCTCATCAAAGTTCTGTGAAGAGATGCAAACTGCATCTCTAGCTAAGCATAACTAATCCTCATAGATTGAAATTAAAAAAAAAAAATCCTAACACAGACTCTCATTAGATATCTAACCAACTCTCCCCCTTTTGACATTATCAAAAGAAGGAAAACTAGCTATGCTAGGATGAGTGGGGAAGAGGATGAGTCTGAATTCAGGTCTTGATGGGCGCAACACAGTCTGATGTATATCAGGCAGAGGAGGCAGAGTGGATAGGTGGCAAATTCATCTTCTTGTGGAAATCATTTGATGCATGCATAGCTTGGAGTACTGTATCAAAGGCATCAAACAAGGCATCCTGCCTCTTTCTGTGGTGTCTCAGCTTCTTCAGAATCTTCTTCTGGTTTTGCTCAAGTCTGGCACTCAGATTTTGCTGATACTGTTGTTGTTCGTCATGCAGCTGGTTCAGAAAAGTATTAATTGCGTTGGAAGCATGTGTGGGGATGGATGGTTCAGATGAAGTGGATCAGTTGGCTTAGGCCTTGCAGCAGATGGGGCAGACTGATCATATTGAGCAGAGGTGAACTGTTGAATTATGGTCTCAACAAAGAATTTCCCAGTAGTGGGAAATGAGGTAGGGAAGGATTGAGTTTGTCAGGTCTTATACTGGAGAGGCTGGTTGAGTGGTTGTGACTTCCACTGTCTCATGAAGAAGTTGTTGCTGCCTTGGAGCTGTCTCATGGCTTGAGGCAAGTGGTATCCTCTCAAGCTGACCAAGGTCTCAGAAACTATTTTGCTCACAGGAGGTAGACTTCTTATATGATCATTTCTGGTGGAGGAGAGTGTGGAGGTTGACTGAGCTGGGGTGAGTGGACCAAGGTCTCTTACTGCATTCAGAAGCTCTTCTTCTCAGTAACAGGTGCTTCTTTTTAAGTCATGGCAATATCCCCTTCAAGTTGTGCCTTCTTCCTTCTTCATTTCTTATTGCTTCTCTCTTCTGCCCACTCTTTTCAGGCTGTGGCTCATCTTACAGCAGGAGAGTCTATCCATCTTGAGTAGACGACTCAACTTGGACTTCTTTTTCTTCTTTTCTTCTTCTCAGCCTCTGTAAAGATGGATGGTTGAACTGTTCTTTCTTTTCTTTTGACAGGGATCTCCGATCCTTTTGAGATCCCTCAATAGCTTCTCATTCCTTTGGTGGAAATAGATCATGTTGCACTAACTTTTGTCTTTCCTATTTCCTCTTCTTTCACGAGGGTGAAGGGAAACCAACTCAATGGGTGGCAGTTCAACACTATCTCAACTATTATCGTCTTGTTTCGATGCTTCTGGTAAATGGAGGAAGCTAGGAACCATGGAAGTTCCAATCCTCCAATCTATGGATAGAAATACTCCCCATTGCATGGCTTCGTCCTTCCCTTCACTCTAATGTCTTCTTTGGACCAATTGATCCTAAAGGATAATATATCATCCTCTTTCTCTCAATGGGTGGTACTGGAACAACTTCTCCCAATATTATCGTCTAGTTCCATTGCATCGGCTGTCGTCCTTCCTTCACTCATAATTCTCTTTGGCCAATATTGATCCTAAAGTATAATTTATTATCCTCTTTCTCTCTATGAAATAGGAGCGAACATATGGAAGAAGGATGGTACTTTTCTTATCCCTTTGTGAAATAGATCTTGTTGTACAAAATTTTGTCTTCCTATATTCCTCTTCTTTAACGAGAGTGGAAGGGAACCAACTCAATTGGTGGTACTTCAACACCTATCTCCAACTATTATCGTCTTGTTCCGATGCTTTTGGTAAAGGGAGGAAGCTAGGGACCAAGGAAGTTCCACTCCCTCAATCTGTGGATAGAAATAATCCTCATTCCATTGACGTTCGTCCTTTCCCTTCACTCTAAAGTTCTTCTTTTGGGCCAAAATTGATCCCAAGGGATAAATAATATCATCCTCTTTGTCTCTACGGAAAAAGGGGGCGAACATATGGAAAAAGCTGGAAACTTTTATCATCCCCTTTGGTAGAAATAGATCTTGTTGCACTAACTTTTGTCCTTCCTATATTCCTCTTCTTTCACGAGGGTGGAAGGGAGCCATCTCAATGGGTGGTAGTTCAACACCTATCTCCAACTATTATCGTCTTGTTCCCGATGCTTTTGATAAAGGGAGGAAGCTGGGACCAAGGAAGTTTCAAATCCTCCAAATCTGTTGGACTAGGAATAGCTCCCATTGCATTGGCTTTCGCCTTCCTTTCACTCTAAAGATTTCCTTGGCCAAAATTGATCCCCAAAGGATAATATATCCATCCTCTTTTTTCTATGAAAAGGGGAGAACATATGGAGAGAAGGTGGCTACTTCTCTCATTCCCCTTTGGTATAGAATAGATCATTTGCACTAACTTTCTGTCCTTCCTATATTCCTCTTCTTGCCTCGGGTGGAAGGGAACCAACTCAATGGGTGGTATTTCAAACACCTATCTCCAACTATTATCGTCTTGTTCCGATGCTTTTGGTAATGGGAGGAAGCATGGGACCAAGGAAGTTCCAATCATCCAATCTGTGTATAGAAATAGTCCCCATGCATTGGCTTTCGTCCTTCCCTTCACTCTACGGTTCTCCTTGGCCAAAATTGATCCCAAAGGATTAATATATCATCCTCTTTGTCTCTACGCAAAAGGGGCGGAACATATGGAAGAAGGCTGCTACTTTCTCATCCCCTTTTGTAGAAATAGATCATGTTGCACTAACTTTGTCCTTCCTATATTCCTCTTCTTTTCAATAGGGTGGAAGAATCCAACTCAATGGGTGGAAGTTCAACACCTATCTCAAACTATTATCGTCTTGTTCCGATGCTTTTGGTAAAGGGAGGAAGCTGGGACCAAGGAAGTTCCAATCATCCAATCTGTGTATAGAAATACTCCCCATTGCATTGGCTTTCGTCCTTCCCTTCACTCTAAAGTTTTTCCTTGGCCAAAATTGATCCCAACGGGATAATATATCATCCTCTTTGTCTCTACGGAAAAGGGGTGAACCTATGGAAGACGGCTGATACTTTTCTCACCCCCCTTTGGTAGAAATAGATCATGTTGCATTAACTTTGTCCTTCCTATATTCCTCTTCTTGCACTAGGGTGGAAGGGAACTAACTCAATGGGTGGTAGTTTCAACACCTATCTCCAACTATTATTGTCTTGTTCCAATGCTTTTTGTAATGGGAGGAAGCTGGGACCAAGGAAGTTCCAATCCTCCAAATTGTGTATAGAATAGTCCCCATTGCATTGGCTTTCGTCCTTCCCTTCACTCTAAAGTTCTTCCTGGCCAAAATTGATCCCCAAAGGATAATATATCATCCTCTTGTCTCTTCGGAAAAGGGGCTGACATATGGAAGAAGGTTGCTACCTTTTCTCATCCCCTTTGGTACAACTAGATCATGTTGCACTAACTTTTGTCGTCCTATATTCCTCTTCTTTCACTAGGGTGGAAGGCAACAACTCAATGGGTGGAAGTTCAATACCTATCTCCAACTATTATCGTCTTGTTCCTATGGTTTTGGTAAATGGAGGAAGCTAGGAAGTAAGGAAGTTCCAATCCTCCAATATGTGGATAGAAATCAGTTCCCATTGCAATTGGCTTTCGTCCTTCCCTTCACTCTAAAGTTCTTCTTTGGCAAAAATTTAAGCCAAAGGATAATATATCATACTCTTTGTTCTACGGAAAAGGGGCGAACATATGGAATAAGGCTGGTACTTTTTCTCATCCCTTTGGTAGAAATAGATCTTGTTGCACTAAACTTTTGTCCTTCCTATATTCCTCTTCTTTCACGAGGGTGGAAGGAGCCATCTCAATGGGTGGTAGTTCAACACCTATCTCCAACTATTATCGTCTGTTTCCGATGCTTTTGATAAAGGGAGGAAGCTTGAGACCAAGGAAGTTCCAATCCTCCAATCTGTGGATAGAAATACTCCCATGCATTGGCTTTCGTCCTTCCCTTCACTCTAATGATTTTCCTTGGCCAAAATTGATCCCAAAGGATAATATATCATCCTCTTTGTTTTCTATGGAAAAGGGGAGAACATATGGAAGAAGGCTGCTACTTCTCTCATCCCCTTTGGTAGAAATAGATAATGTTGCACTAACTTTTGTCCTTCCTATTCCTCTTCTTTCACTAGGGTGGAAGGGAACCAACTCAATTGGTGTGGTATTTCAACACCTATCTCCATCTATTAATCGTCTTGTTCCGATGCTTTTGGTAATGGGAGGAAGCTGGGACCAAGGAAGTTCCAATCATCCATCTGTGTATAGAAATAATCCCCATTGCATTGGCTTTCGTCCTTCCCTCACACTAAAGTTCTCCTTGGCCAAAATTGATCCAAAGGATAATATATCATCCTCTTGTCTCTACGCAAAAGTGCGGACATATGGAAAGAAAGGCGCTCCTTTTCTCATCCCTTTGTAGAAATAGATCATGTTGCACTAACTTTTGTCTTTCCTATATTCCTCTTCTTCAATAGGGGTGGAAGACAACCAACTCAATGGGTGGAAGTTCAAACACCTATCTCCAACTATTATCGTCTTGTTCCGATGCTTTTTGATAAAGGGAGGAAAGCTGGGACCAAGGAAGTTCCAATCCCCCCTCCCCAAACCCCCCCTTCCTCCAGCTGGGATAGAAATACTCCCCATTGCATGGCTTCGTCCTTCCCTTCACTCTAAAGATTTTCCTTCGCCAAAATTGATCCAAAGGATAATATATCATCCTCTATGTTTCTATGGAAAAGGGGAGAAATATGGAAGAAGGCTGCTACTTCTCTCATCCCCTTTGGTAGAAATAGATCATGTTGCACTAACTTTTGTCCTTCCTATATTCCTCTTCTTTCACTAGGGTGGAAGGGAACCAACTCAATGGGTGGTATTTCAACACCTATCTCCAACTATTATCGTCTTGTTCCGATGCTTGTGGTAATGGAGTAAGCTGGGACCAAGGAAGTTCCAATCCTCCAATCTGTTGATAGAAATAGTCCCATTGCAATGGCTTTCGTCCTTCCCTTCACTCTATAGCTCTTCCTTGGCCAAAAGTGATCCCAAAGGATAAAATTCATCCTCTTTTTCTCTACGGAAAAGGGGCGAACATATGGAAGAAGGCTGCTACTTTTCTCATTCCTTTGGGTAGAAATAGATCACGTTGGACTAACTTTTGTCCTTCCTATATTCCTCTTCTTTCACGAGGGTGAAAGGGAACCAACTCATGGGTGGTAGTTCAACACCTATCTCCAACTATTATCGTCTTGTTCCGATGCATTTGGTAAAGGGAGGAAGCTACGGACCAAGGAAGTTCCAATCCTCCAATCTGTGGATGAAATACTCCCCATTGCATTGGCTTTCGTCCTTTCCTTCACTCTAAAGTTCACTTTGTGCCAAAATAGATCCCAAGGGATAATATATCATCCTCTTTGTCTCTACGGAAAATGGGCGAACATATGGAAAGAGGCTGGAACTTTTCTCATCCCCTTTGGTAGAAATAGATCTTGTTGCACTAACTTTTGTCCTTCCTATATTCCTCTTCTTTGACGAGGGTGGAAGGGAGCCAACTCAATGGGTGGTAGTTCAGCACCTATCTCCAACAATTATCGTCTTGTTCCGATGCTTTTGATAAAGGGAGGAAGCTGGGACCAAGGAAGTTCCAATCCTCCAATCTGTGGATAAATACTCCCCATTGCATTGGCTTTCGTCCTTCCCTTCACTCTAAAGTTTTTCCTTGGCCAAAATTGATCCCAAAGGATAATATATCATCCTCTTGTTTCTACGGAAAAGGGGAGAACATATGGAAGAAGGCTGCTACTTTTCTAATCCCCTTTGGTAGAAATAGATCATGTTGAACTAACTTTTGTCCTTCCTATATTCCTCTTCTTTCACTAGGGTGGAAGGGAACCAACTCAATGGGTGGTAGTTCAACACCTATCTCCAACTATTATCGTCTTGTTCCGATGCTTTTGGTAATGGGAGTAAGCTGGGACCAAGGAAGTTCCAATCCTCCAATCTGTGGATAGAAATAGTCCCCATTGCAATGGCTTTCGTCCTTCCCTTCACTCTATAGCTCTTCCTTGGCCAAAAGTGATCCCAAAGGATAATATATCATCCTTTTTCTCTACGGAAAAGGGGCGAACATATGGAAGAAGGCTGCTACTTTTCTCATTCCTTTGGGTAGAAATAGATCACGTTGGACTAACTTTTGTCCTTCCTATATTCCTCTTCTTTCCGAGGGTGAAAGGGAACCAAACTCAATGGGTGGTAGTTCAAACCTATCTCCAACTATTATCCGTCTTGTTCCGATGCATTTGGTAAAGGGAGGAAGCTACGGACCAAGGAGTTCCAATCCTCCAATCTGTGGATAGAAATACTCCCCATTGCATTGGCTTTCGTCCTTTCCTTCACTCTAAAGTTCACTTTGTGCCAAAATAGATTCCCAAGGGATACTATATCATCCTCTTTGTCTCTACGGAAAATGGGCGAACATATGGAAAGAGGCTGGAACTTTCTCATCCCCTTTGGTAGAAATAGATCTTGTTGCACTAACTTTTGTCCTTCCTATATTCTCTTCTTTGACGAGGGTGGAAGGGCGCCAACTCAATGGGTGGTAGTTCAGCACCTATCTCCAACAATTATCGTCTTGTTCCGATGCTTTTGATAAAGGGAGGAAGCTGGAACCAAGGAAGTTCCAATCCTCCAATCTGTGGATAGAAATACTCACCCATTGCATTGGCTTTCGTCCTTCCCTTCACTCTAAAGTTTTTCCTTGGCCAAAATTGATCCCAAAGGATAATATATCATCCTCTTTGTTTTCTACGGAAAGGGGGAGAACATATGGAAGAAGGCTGCTACTTTCTAATCCCCTTTGGTAGAAATAGATCATGTTGAACTACCTTTTGTCCTTCCTATATTCCCTCTTCTTTCACTAGGGTGGAAGGGAACCAACTCAATGGGTGGTAGTTCAACACTATCTCCAACTATTATTCGTCTTGTTCCAATGCTTTTGATAAAGGGAGGAAGCTGGGACCAAGGAAGTTCCAATCCTCTATTCTGTGGATGAAATAGTCCCCATTGCATTGGCTTTCGTCCTTCCCTTCCACTCTAAAGTTCTCTTCCTTGGCCAAATTTGATCCCAAAGGATATATATCATCCTCTTTGTCACAACGGAAAAGGGGCGAACATATGGAAGGAGGCTGCTACCTTTTCTCATCCCCTTTGGTAGAAATATATCATGTTGCACTAACTTTTGTCCTTCCTATATTCCTTTTCTTTCACTAGGGTGGAGGGAACCACTCAAGGGGTGGAAAGTTCAACACCTATCTCCAACTATTATCGTCTTGTTCCGATGTTTGGTAAGGGAGGAAGCTACGGACCAAGGAAGTTCCAATCCTCCAATCTGTGGATAGAAATACTCCCCATTGCATTGGCTTTCGTCCTTTCCTTCACTCTAAAGTTCACTTTGTGCCAAAATAGATCCCAAGGGATAATATATCATCCTTTTGTCTCTACGGAAAATGGGCGAACATATGGAAAGAGGCTGGAACTTTTCTCATCCCCTTTGGTAGAAATAGATCTTGTTGCACTAACTTTTGTCCTTCCTATATTCCTCTTCTTTGACGAGGGTGGAAGGGAGCCAACTCAATGGGTGGTAGTTCAGCACCTATCTCCAACAATTATCGTCTTGTTCCGATGCTTTTGATAAAGGGAGGAAGCTGGGACCAAGGAAGTTCCAATCCTCCAATCTGTGGATAGAAATACTCCCCATTGCATTGGCTTTCGTCCTTCCCTTCACTCTAAAGTTTTTCCTTGGCCAAAATTGATCCCAAAGGATAATATATCATCCTCTTTGTTTCTACGGAAAAGGGGAGAACATATGGAAGAAGGCTGCTACTTTTCTAATCCCCTTTGGTAGAAATAGATCATGTTGAACTAACTTTTGTCCTTCCTATATTCCTCTTCTTTCACTAGGGTGGAAGGGAACCAACTCAATGGGTGGTAGTTCAACACCTATCTCCAACTATTATCGTCTTGTTCCAATGCTTTTGATAAAGGGAGGAAGCTGGGACCAAGGAAGTTCCAATCCTCTATTCTGTGGATAGAAATAGTCCCCATTGCATTGGCTTTCGTCCTTCCCTTCACTCTAAAGTTCTTCCTTGGCCAAATTTGATCCCAAAGGATAATATATCATCCTCTTTGTCACAACGGAAAAGGGGCGAACATATGGAAGGAGGCTGCTACTTTTCTCATCCCCTTTGGTAGAAATATATCATGTTGCACTAACTTTTGTCCTTCCTATATTCCTTTTCTTTCACTAGGGTGGAAGGGAACCAACTCAAGGGTGGAAGTTCAACACCTATCTCCAACTATTATCGTCTTGTTCCGATGCTTTTGGTAAGGGATGAAGCTGGGACCAAGGAAGTTCCAATCCTCCAATCTGTGGATAGAAATAGTCCCCATTATATTGGCTTTCGTCCTTCCCTTCACTCTAAAGTTCACTTTGTGCCAAAATTGATCCCAAGGGATAATATATCATCCTCTTTATCTCTACGGAAAATGGGCGAACATATGGAAAAAGGCTGGAACTTTTCTCATCCCCTTTGGTAGAAATAGATCTTGTTGCACTAACTTTTGTCCTTCCTATATTCCTCTTCTTTCACTAGGGTGGAAGGGAGCAACTCAATGGGTGGTAGTTCAACACCTATCGTCCAACTATTATCGTCCTTGTTCCGAGCTTTTGTAAAGGGAGGAAGTTGGGACCAAGGAAGTTCCAATCCTCCAATCTGTAGATAGAAATGGTCCCATTGCATTGGCTTTGGTCCTTCCTTCACTCTAATGTTCTTCTTTGCCAAATTTATCCCAAAAGGATAATATATCATCCTCTTTATCTCTACGGAAAAGGGGCGAACATATGGAAGAAAGATGGTACTTTTCTTATCCCCTTTGGTAGACATAGATCATGTTGCACTAACTTTTGTCCTGCCGTATATTCCTCTTCTTTCATGAGGGAGGAAGGGAAACCACTCAATGGGTGGTAGTTCAACACCTATCTCCAACTATTATCGTCTTGTTCCGATTCTTTTGGTAATTGGAGGAAGCTAGGGACCAAGGAAGTTCCAATCCTCCAATCTGTGGATAGAAATAGTCCCCATTGCATTGGCTTTCGTCCTTCCCCTTCACTCTAAAGTTCTTTCTTGGCCAAAATTGATCCCAAAGGATAATATAGCATCCTCTTTGTCTCTATGGAAAAGGGGAGAACATATGGAAGAAGGCTGCTACTTTTCTCATCCCCTTTGTTAGAAATAGATCATGTTTCACTAACTTTTGTCCTTCCTATATTCCTCTTCTTTCACTAGGGTGGAAGGGAAAAAATTCAATAGGTGGTAGTTCAAAACCTATCTCCAACTACTATCGTCTTGTTCGGACGTTTTTGATAAAAGGAGGAAGCTGGGACCAAGGAAGTTCCAATCCTCCAATCTGTAGATAGAAATAGTCCCATTGCATTGGCTTTGGTCCTTCCTTTCACTCTACAGTTCTTCTTTGGCCAAAATTTATCCCAAAGGATAATATATCATCCTCTTTATCTCTACGGAAAAAGGGGCGAACATATGGAAGAAATATGGTACTTTTCGTATCCCCTTTGGTAGAAATAGATCATGTTGCAGTAACTTTTTGTCCTTCCTATATTCCTCTTCTTTCACGAGGGAGGAAGGGAACCAACTCATGGGTGGTAGTTCAACACCTATCTCCAACTATTATCGTCTTGTTCCGATTCTTTTGGTAATTGGAGGAAGCTAGGGACCAAGGAAGTTCCAATCCTCCAATTTGTGGATAGAAATAGTCCCCATTGCAATTGGATTTCGTCCTTCCCTTCACTCTAAAGTTCTTTCTTGGCTAAAATTGATCCAAAGGATATATATCATCCTCTTTGTCTCTATGGAAAAGGGGAGAACATATGGAAGAGGCTGCTACTTTTCTCATCCCTTTGTTAGAAATAGATCATGTTGCACTAAATTTTGTCCTTCCTATATTCCTCTTCTTTTCACTAGGTGGAGGGAAAAAATTCAATAGGTGGTAGTTCAAACCTATCTCCAACTACTATCGTCTTGTTCGGACGTTTTTGATAAAAGGAGGAAGCTGGGACGCAAAGGAAGTTCCAATCCTCCAATCTGTGGATAGAAATACTCCCCATTGCATTGGCTTTCGTCCTTCCCTTCACTCTAATGTCTTCTTTGGGCCAAAATTGATCCCAAGGGATAATATATCATTCTCTTTGTCTCTACGGAAAAGGGGCGAACATATTGAAAAAGGCTGGTACTTTTCCCATCCCTTAAGGTAGAAATAGATCTTGTTGCACTAACTTTTGTCCTTCATATATTCCTGTTCTTTCACCAGGGTGGAAGGGAACCAACTCAATGGGTGGTACTTTAAACACCTATCTCCAGCTAATTTTCATCTTTTTTCCGATGCTTTTGGTAAGGGAGGAAGCTAGGGACCAAGGAAGTTCTAATACTCCAATCTGTGGATAGAAATACTTCCCCATTGCATTGGCTTTCGTCCTTCCCTTCACTCTAATGTCTTCTTTGGACCAAAATTAATCCCAAAGGATATTATACCATCCTCTTTTCTCTCATTGGGTGGTACTTCAACAACTTTCTCCAACAATTATTGTCTTGTTCCGATATTTTTGGTAAAGGGATGAAGCTTGGGACCAAGGAAGTTCCAAACCTCAAATCTGTTGATAGAAATAGTCCCCATTGCATGGGCTTCAGTCCTTCCCTTCACTCTAAAGTTCTTCCTTGGCCAAAATTGATCCCAAAGGATAATATATCATCCTCTTTGTCTCTACGGAAAAGGGGAGAACATATGGAAGAAAGCTGGTATTTTTCTCATCCCCTTGGTAGAAATAGATCATGTTGCACTAACTTTTGTCCTTCCTATATTCCTCTTCTTTCACTATGGTGGAAGGGAAACCAACTTAATGGGTGGTAGTTCAACACCTATCTCCAACTATTAGCGATTGTTCCGATGCTTTTGATAAAGAGAGGATGCTGGACCAAGGAAGTTCCAATCCTCCAATCTGTGTATAGAAAATTCCCCATTGCATTGGCCTGTCGTCCTTCCCTTCACTCTAAATTTCTTCTTTGGCAAAAGTGATCCTAAAGTATAATTTACTATCCTCTTTCCCTCAATGAAAAGAGGAGCGAACATATGGAAGTAGGATGGTACTTTTCTTTTCCCTTTTGGTGGAAATAAATCTTGTTGTACTAACTTTGTCCTTCCTATATTCCTTTTCTTTCACGAGGGTGGAGAGAGAACCAACTCAATCGGTGGTAATTCAACACCTATCTCCAACTATTATCGTCTTGTTCCGATACTTTTGGTAAGGGGGGGGAGCGAGGGACCAAGGAAGTTTCCACATCCTCCAATCTGTGGATAGAAATAGTCCCCATTGCATTGGCTATCGTCCTTCCCTTCACTCTATAGTTCTTCTTTGGCCAAAATTTATCCCAAAGGATAATATATCATACTCTTGTCTCTACGGAAAAAGGGGCGAACATAGGGAAGAAGGCTGGTACTTTTCTCATCCCCTTTGGTAGAATAGATCATTTGCACTAACTTTTGTCCTTCCTATATTCCTCTTGTTTTCACGAGGGTGATGAAGAGAAGCCAACTCAATCGGTGGTAATTCAACACCTATCTCCAACTATTATCGTCTTGTTCCGATAACTTTGGTAAAGGGGGGGAGCGCAGGGACCAAGAAGTTCCACTCCTCCAATCTGTGGATAAAAATAGTCCCCATTGCATTGGCTATCGTCCTTCCCTCACTCTATAGTTCTTCTTTGGCCAAAATTTTATTCCAAAAGGATAATATATCATACTCTTTGTCTCTACGGAAAAAGGGGGCGAACATATGGAAGAAGGCTGGTACTATTTTATCATCCCCTTTGGTAGAAATAGATCATGTTGTACTACTTTTGTCCTCCTATATTCCTCTTCTTTCACGAGGGTGGAAGGGAAACCAACTCAATAGGTGGGTAATTCAAAACCTATCTCCAACTATTATCGTCTTGTTCCGATGCTTTTTATAAAGGGAGGAAGCTGGGACCAAAGGGAAGTTCCAATCCTCCAATCTGTGGATAGAAATACTCCCCATTGCATTGACTTTCATCCTTCCCTTCACTCTAATGTCTTCTTTGGACCAAAATTGATCCTAAAGTATAATATATATCCTCTTTCTCTCAATGGGTGGTACTGGATCAACTTTCTCCAACTATGATCGTCTTGTTCCGATGCTTTTGGTAAAGGGAGGAAGCTAGGGACCAAGGAAGTTCCACCCCTCCAATCTGTGGATAGAGATAGTCCCCATTGCATTGGCTTTCGTCCTTCCCTTCAGTCTAAAGTTCTTCTTTAGGCCAAAATTGATCCCAAGGGATAATATATCATCCTCTTTATCTCTACGGAAAAGGGGCGAACACATGGAAGAAGGCTGGTACTTTTCTCATCCCATATGGTAGAAATAGATCTTGTTGCACTAACTTTTGTCCTTCTTATGTTCCTCTTCTTTCACCAGGGTGGAAGGGAACCAACTAAATGGGTGGTACTTCAACACCTATCTCCAACTATTATCATCTTGTTCCGATGATTTGGAAAAGGGAGGATGCTGGGACCAAGGAAGTTCCAATCCTCCAATCTGTGGATAGAAATAGTTCCCATTGCATTGGCTGTCGTCCTTCCCTTCACTCTAAATTTCTTCTGTGGCCAAAATTGATCCTAAAGTATAATTTATTATCCTCTTTCTCTCTTTGAAAAAGGAGCGAACATATGGAAGAAGGATGGTACTTTTCTTATCCCTTTTGGTTGAAATAGATCTTGTTATACTAACTTTTGTCTTTCCTATATTCCCCTTCTTTCACGAGGGTGGAAGGGAACCAACTCAATGGGTGGTACTTCAACACCTATCTCCAACTATTATCGTCTTGTTCCGATGATTTTGGTAAAGGTAGGAAGCTAGGGACCAAGGAAGTTCCAATCCTCCAATCTGTGGATAGAAATAGTCCCTATTGCATTTTCTTTCGTCCTTCCCTTCACTCTAAAGTTCTTCTTTGGGCCAAAATTGATCCCAAGGGATAGTATATCATCCTCTTTATCTCTACGGAAAAGGGGCGAACATAAGGAAAAAGGCTGGTACTTTCAACATCCCCTATGGTAGAAATAGATCTTGTTGCACTAACTTTTGTCCTTCTTATGTTCCTCTTCTTTCACTAGGGTGGAAGGGAACCAACAAAATGGGTGGTAGTTCAACACCTATCTCCAACTATTATCGTCTTGTTTCGATGCTTTTGCTATAGGGAGGAAGCTGGGACCAAGGAAGTTCCAATCCTCCAATCTGTGGATAGAAATACACCCCATTGCATTGGCTTTCGTCCTTCCCTTCACTCTAATGTCTTCTTTGGACCAAAATTGATCCCAAGGGATAATATATCATCCTCTTTATCTCTACGGAAAAGGGGCGAACATAAGGAAAAAGGCTGGTACTTTCCTCATCCCCTATGGTAGAAATAGATCTTGTTGCACTAACTTTTGTGCTTCTTATGTTTCTTTTCTTTCACCATGGTGGAAGGGAACCAACTCAACTGGTGATACTTCAACACCTATCTCCAATTATTATCGTCATGTTCCTATGCTTTGGTAAAGTGAGGAAGCTAGGGACCAAGGATGTTCCAATCCTCCAAAATGTGGATAGAAATAGTCCCATTGCATTGGCTTTCATCCTTCCCTTCACTCTAAAGTTCTTCTTTGGCCAAAATTGGTCCCAAAAGATAATATATCATACTCTTTGTCTCTACGGAAAAGGGCCTAACATATGGAAGAAGGCTGGTACTTTTCTCATCCCTTTTGGTAGAAATAGATCATGTTGCACTAACTTTTGTCCTTCCTATATTCCTCTTCTTTCACGAGGGTGGAAGGGAACCAACTCAATAGGTGGTAGTTCAACACCTATCTCCAACTATTATCGTCTTGTTCCGATGCTTTTGGTAAAGGGAGGAAGCTGGGACCAAGGAAGTTCCAATCCACCACTCTGTGGATAGAAATAGTCCCAATGCATTGGCTTTCGTCTTTCCCTTCACTCTACAGTTCTTCTTTGGCCAAAATTGATCCCAAAGGATAATTTATCATACTTTTTGTCTCTACGGAAAAGGGGCGAACATATGGAAGAACGCTGGTACTTTTCACATCCCCTTTGGTAGAAATAGATCATGTTGCACTAACTTTTGTCCTTCCTATATTCCTCCTTTCAGGAGGGTGGAAAGGAACCAACTCAATGGGTGGTAGTTCAACACCTATCTCCAACTATTATCGTCTTGTTCCGATGCTTTTGGTAAAGGGAGGAAGTTGGGACCAAGGAAGTTCCAATCCTCCAATCTGTGGATAGAAATAGTCCCCATTGCATTGGCTTTCGTCCTTCCCTTCACTCTAAAATTCTTCTTTGGCCAAAATTGATCCCAAAGGATAGTATATCATCCTCTTTCTCTCAATGGTGGTACTGGAACAACTTTCTCCAAATATTATCATCTTGTTCCCATGATTTTGGTAAAGGAGTAAGCTGGGACCAAGGAAGTTCCAATCCTCCAATTTGTGGATAGAAATAGTTCCCATTGCATTGGCTGTCGTCCTTCCCTTCACTCTAAATTTCTTCTTTGGCCAAAATTGATCCTAAAGTATAATTTATTACCCTCTTTCTCTCTATGAAAAAGGAGCGAACATATGAAGAAGAATGGTACTTTTCTTATCCCTTTGGTGGAAATAGATCTTGTTGTACTAACTTTTGACCTTCCTATATTCCTTTTCTTTCACGAGGGTGGAAGGGAACCGACTCAATGGTGGTACTTCAACACCTATCTCCAACTATTATCGTCTTGTTCCGATGCTTTTGGTAAAGGTAGGAAGCTAGGGACCAAGGAAGTTCCACTCCAATTTGTGGATAGAAATAGTCCCCATTGCATTGGCTTTCATCATTCCGTTCACTCTAAAGTTCTTCTTTCGGCCAAAATTGATCACAAGGGATAATATATCATCCTCTTTGTCTCCACGGAAAAGGGGCGAACGTATGGAAAAAGGCTGGTACTTTTCTCATCCCCTTTGGTAGAAATAGATCTTGTTGCACTAACTTTTGACCTTCCTATATTCCTTTTCTTTCACCAGGGTGGAAGGGAACCAACTCAATGGGTGGTACTTCAACATCTATCTCCAACTATTATCGTCATGTTCCGATGCCTTTGGTTAAGGGAGGAAGCTAGGGACCAAGGAAGTTCCAATCCTCCAATCTGTGGATAGAAATAGTCCCCATCGAATTGACTTTCGTCCTTCCCTTCACTCTACAGTTCTTCTTTGGGCCAAAACTGATCCCAAGGGACAATAATCATCCTCTTTGTCTCTACGAAAAAGGGGCGAACGTCTGGAAAAAGGCTGGTACTTTTCTCATCCCCCTTGGTAGTAAATAGATCTTGTTGCACTAACTTTTGTCCTTCCTATATTCCTCTTCTTTCACCAGGGTGGAAGGGAACCAACTCAATGGGTGGTACTTCAACACCTATCTCCAACTATTATCGTCTTGTTCCGATGCTTTTTGTTAAAGGGCGGAAGCTGGGACCATGGAAGTTCCAATCCTCCAATCTGTGGATAGAAATACTCCCATTGCATTGGCTGTCGTCCTTCCCTTCACTCTATATTTCTTCTTTGGCCAAAATTGATCCTAAAGTATAATTTATTATCCTCTTTCTCTCTATGAAAAAGGCGAACATATGGAAGAAGGATGGTACTTTTCTTATCCCTTTTGGTGGAAATAGATCTTGTTGTACTAACTTTTGTCTTTCCTATATTCCTCTTCTTTCACGAGGGTGGAAGGGAACCGACTCAATGGGTGGTACTTCAACACCTATCTCCAACTATTATCGTCTTGTTCCGATGCTTTTTCTAAAGGTAGGAAGCTAGGGACCAAGGAAGTTCCACTCCTCCAATCTGTGGATAGAAATAGTCCCCATTGCATTGGCTTTCGTCCTTCCCTTCACTCTAAAGTTCTTCTTTGAGCCGAAATTGATCCCAAGGGGTAATATATCATCCTCTTTATCTCTAGCGAATAGGGGCGAACATAAGGAAAAAGGCTGGTACTTTCCTCATCCCCTATGGTAGAAATAGATCTTGTTGCACTAACTTTTGTCCTTCTTATGTTCCACTTCTTTCACCAGGGTGGAAGGGAACCGACTCAAAGGGTGGTACTTTAACACCTATCTCCAACTATTATCATCTTGTTCCGATGCTTTTGGTAAAGTGAGGAAGCTAGGGACCAAGGAAGTTCCAATCCTTCAATCTGTGGATAGAAATAGTCCCCATTGCATTGGCTTTCGTCCTTCCCTTCACTCAAATGTCTTCTTTGGACCAAAATTGATCCCAAGGGATAATATATCATCCTCTTTATCTCTACGGAATAGGGGCGAACATAAGGAAAAAGGCTGGTACTTTCCTCATCCCTATGGTAGAAATAGATCTTGTTGCACTAACTTTTGTCCTTCTTATGTTCCTTTTCTTTCACCATGGTGGAAGGGAACCAACTCAATTGGTGATACTTCAACACCTATCTCCAATTATTATCGTCATGTTCCTATGCTTATGGTAAAGTGAGGAAGCTAGGGACCAAGGAAGTTCCAATCCTTCAATCTGTGGATAGAAATAGTCCCCATTGCATTGGCTTTCGTCCTTCCCTTCACTCAAATGTCTTCTTTAGCCAAAATTGATCCCAAAGGATAATATATCATACTCTTTGTCTCTACGGAAAAGGAGCTAACATACGGAAGAAGGTTGGTACTTTTCTCAGCCCCTTTGGTAGAAATAGATCATGTTGCACTAACTTTTGTCCTTCCTATATTCCTATTCTTTCACGAGGGTGGAAGGGAACCAACTCAATAGGTGGTAGTTCAACACCTATCTCCAACTATTATCGTCTTGTTCCGATGCTTTTGGTAAAGGGAGGAAGCTGGGACCAAGGAAGTTCCAATCCTCCACTCTGTGGATAGAAATAGTCCCATTGCATTGGCTTTCGTCCTTCCCTTCACTCTACAGTTCTTCTTTGGCCAAAAGTGATCCCAAAGGATAATTAATCATACTCTTTGTCTCTACGGAAAAGGGGCGAACTTATGGAAGAAGGCTGGTACTTTTCTCATCCCCTTTATTAGAAATAGATCATGTTGCACTAACTTTTGTCCTTCCTATATTCCTCCTTTCAGAGGGTGGAAAGGAACCAACTCAATGGGTGGTAGTTAACCACCTATCTCCAACTATTATCGTCTTGTTCCGATGCTTTTGGTAAAGGGAGGAAGTTGGGACCAAGGAAGTTCCAATCCTCTAATCTATGGATAGAAAAAGTCCCATTGCATTGGCTTTCGTCCTTTCCTTCACTCTACAGTTCTTCTTTGGCCAAAATGGATCCCAAAGGATAATATATCATACTCTTTGTGTCTACGGAAAAGGGGCGAACATATGGAAGAAGTCTGGTACTTTTCTCATCCCCTATGGTAGAAAGAGATCATGTTGCACTAACTTTTGTCCTTCCTATATTCCTCCTTTTCCACGAGGGTGGAAGGGAACCAACTCAACACCTATCTCCAACTAATACCGTTGTTCCGATGCTTTTGGTAAAGGGAGGAAGCTAGGGACGAAGGAAGTTCCAATCCTCCAATCTGTGGATAGAAATAGTCCCCATTGCAATGGCTTTCGTCCTTCCCTTCACTCTAAAATTCTTCTTTGGCCAAAATTGATCCCACAGGATAGTATATCATCCTCTTTCTCTCAATGGGTGGTACTCGAACAACTTTCTCCAACTATTATCGTCTTGTTCCGATGATTTTGGTAAAAGGAGGAAGCTGGGACCAAGGAAGTTCTAATCCTCCAATTTGTGGATAGAAATAGTTCCCATTGCATTGGCTGTCGTCCTTCCCTTCACTCTAAATTTCTTCTTTGGCCAAAATTGATCCTAAAGTATAATTTATTATCCTCTTTCTGTCTATGAAAAAGGAACGAACATATGGAAGAAGGATGGTACTTTTCTTATCCCTTTTGTTGGAAATAGATCTTGTTGTACTAACTTTTGTCTTTCCTATATTCCTCTTCTTTCACGAGGGTGGAAGGGAACCAACTCAATGGGTGGTACTTCAACACCTATCTCCAACTATTATCGTCTTGTTCTGATGCTTTTGTTAAAGGTAGGAAGCTAGGGACCAAGGAAGTTCCACTCCTCCAATCTGTGGATAGAAATAGTCCCCATTGCATTGGCTTTCGTCCTTCCCTTCACTCTAAAGTTCTTCTTTGTGCCAAAATTGATCCCAAGGGGTAATATATCATCCTCTTTATCTCTACCGAAAAGGGGCGAACATAAGGAAAAAGGCTGGTACTTTCCTCATCCCCTATGGTAGAAATAGATCTTGTTGCACTAACTTTTGTCCTTCTTATGTTCCACTTCTTTCACCAAGGTGGAAGGGAACCAACTCAATGGGTGGTACTTCAACAACTATCTCCAACTATTATCATCTTGTTCCGATGCTTTTGGTAAAGGGAGGAAGCTAGGGACCAAGGAAGTTCCAATCCTTCAATCTGTGGATAGAAATAGTCCCCATTGCATTGGCTTTCGTCCTTCCCTTCACTCAAATTTCTTCTTTGGACCAAATTGATCCCAAGGGATAATATATCATCCTCTTTATCTCTACGGAAAAGGGGTGAACATAAGGAAAATGGCTGGTACTTTCCTCATCCCCTATGTTAGAAATAGATCTTGTTGCACTAACTTTTGTCCTTTTTATGTTCCTTTTCTTTCACCATTGTGGAAGGGAACCAACTCAATTGGTGATACTTCAACACCTGTCTCCAATTATTATCGTCATGTTCCTATGCTTATGGTAAAGTGAGGAAGCTAGGGACCAAGGATGTTCCAATCCTCCAAAATGTGGATAGAAATAGTCCCATTGCATTGGCTTTCATCCTTCCCTTCACTCTAAAGTTCTTCTTTGGCCAAAATTGATCCCAAAGGATAATATATCATACTCTTTGTCTCTATGGAAAAGGGGCTAACATATGGAAGAAGGTTGGTACTTTTCTCATCCCCTTTGGTAGAAATAGATCATGTTGCACAAACTTTTGTCCTTCCTATATTCCTCTCCTTCACGAGGGTGGAAGGGAACCAACTCAATAGGTGGTAGTGTCAAACCTATCTCCAACTATTATCGTCTTGTTCCGATGCTTTTGGTAAAGGGAGGAAGCTGGGACCAAGGAAGTTCCAATCCTCCACTCTGTGGATAGAATAGTCCCATTGCAATTGGCTTTCGTTCTTCCCTTCACTCTACAGTTCTTCTTTGGCCAAAATTGATCCAAAGGATAATTAATCATACTCTTTGTATCTACGGAAAAGGGGGCGAACTTATGGAAGAAGGCTGGTTACTTTTCTCATCCCTGTGGTAGAAATAATCATGTTGCACAATACTTTTGTCCTTCATATATTCCTCCTTTCTAGGAGGGTGGAAAGGAAACAACTCATTGGGTGGTAGTTCAACACCTATCTCTCAACTATTATCGTCTTGTTCCGATGCTCTTTTGGTAAAGGGAGGAAGGCTGGACCAAGGAAGTTCCAATCCTCTAATCTATGGATAGAAAAAGTCCATTGCATTGGCTTTCGTCCTTTCCTTCACTCTACAGTTCTTCTTTGGCCAAAATGGATCCCAAAGGATAATATATCATACTCTTTGTCTCTACGCAAAAGGGGCGAACATATGGAAGAAGTCTGGTACTTTTCTCATCCCCTATGGTAGAAATAGATCATGTTGCACTAACTTTTGTCCTTCATATATTTATCTTTTTCCACGAGGGTGGAAGGGAACCAACTCAATGGGTGATAGTTCAACACCTATCTCCAACTAATATCGTCTTGTTCCGATGCTTTTAGAAAAGGGAGGAAGCTAGGGACGAAGGAAGTTCCAATCCTCCAATCTGTGGATAGAAATAGTCCCCATTGCATTTGCTTTCGTCCTTCCCTTCACTCTAAAATTCTTCTTTGGCCAAAATTGATCCCAAAGGATAGTATATCATCCTCTTCTCTCAATGGGTGGTACTGGAACAACTTTCTCCAACTATTATCGTCTTGCTCCCGTGATTTTGGTAAAGGGACGGAAGCAGGGACCAAGGAAGTTCCAATCCTCCAATCGGTGGATAGAAATAGTTCCCATTGCATTGGCTGTCGTCCTTCCCTTCACTCTAAATTTCTTCTTTGGCCAAAATTGATCCTAAAGTATAATTTATTATCCTCTTTCTCCCTATGAAAAAGGAGCGAACATATGGAAGAAGGATGGTACTTTTCTTATCCCTTTCGTTGGAAATAGATCTTGTTGTATCTAACTTTGACCTTCCTATATTCCTTTTCTTTCACGAGGGGGAAGGGAACCGACTCAATGGGCTGGTACTTCAACACCTATCTCCAACTATTATCGTCTTGTTCCGATGCTTTGGTAAGGTAGGAAGCTAGGGACCAAGGAAGTTCCACTCCAATTTGTGGATAGAAATAGTCCCCATTGCATTGGCTTTCGTCATTCCCTTCACTCCAAATTACTTCTATGGCCAAATTGATCCTAAAGTATAAATTTATTATCCTATTTCTCTCTATGAAAAAGGAGCGAACATAGGAAGAAGGATGGTACTTTTCTTATCCCTTTTGGTGGAAATAGATCTTGTTGTACTAACTTTAGTCTTTCCTATATTCCTCTTCTTTCACGAGGGTGGAAGGGAACCAACTCAATGGGTGGTACTTCAACACCTATCTCCAACTATTATCGTCTTGTTCCGATGCTTTTGGTAAAGGTAGGAAGCTAGGGACCAAGGAAGTTCCACTCCTCCAATCTGTGGATTAGAAATAGTCCCCATTTCATTGGCTTCCATCCTTCCTTTCACTCTAAAGTTCTTCTTTGGGCCAAAATTGATCCCAAGGGATAATATATCATCCTCTTTGTTTCTACGGAAAAAGGGGCGAACGTATGGAAAAAGGATGGTACTTTTCTCATCACCTTTGGTTAGAGAACATAGATCTTGTTGCACTAACTTTTTTCTTTCCTATATTCCTCTTCTTTCACCAGGGTGGAAGGGAACCAACTCAATGGGTGGAACTTCAACACTACCTCCAACTATTATTGACTTGTTCCGAAGCTTTTGTTAAAGGGAGGAAGTTGGGCACCAAGGGAAGTTCCAATCCTCCAATCTGTGGATAGAAATCGTCCCCATTGATTGGCTTTCGTCCTTCCCTTCACTCTAAAATTCTCTATGGCCAAATTGATCCCAACGGATAGTATATCATCCTCTTTCTCTCAATGGGTGGTACTGGAACAACTTTCTCTAACTATTATCGTCTTTGTTCCGATGATTTTGGTAAAGGGAGAAGCGGGCCCAAGGAAGTTCCAATCCTCCAATCAGTGGATAGAAATAGTTCCCATGCATTGGCTGTCGTCCTTCCCTTCACTCCAAATTTCTTCTTTGGCCAAAATTGATCCTAAAGTATAATTTATTATCCTCTTTCTCTCTATGAAAAAGGAACGAACATATGGAAGAAGGATGGTACTTTTCTTATCCCTTTTGGTGGAAATAGATCTTGTTGTACTAACTTTTTTCTTTCCTATATTCCTCCTCTTTCACGGGGTGGAAGGGAACCAACTACATGGGTGGTACTTCAACACCTATCTCCAACTATTATCGTCTTGTTCAGATGCTTTTGGTAAAGGTAGGAAGCTAGGGACCAAGGAGGTTCCACTCCTCCAATCTGTGGATAGAAATAGTCTCCATTGCATTGGCTTTCGTCCTTCCTTTCACTCTAAAGTTCTTATTTGGGCCAAAATTGATCCCAAGTGATAATATATCATCCTCTTTGTCTCTACGGAAAAGGGGCGAACGTATGGAAAAAGGATGGTACTTTTCTCATCCCCTTTGGTAGAAATAGATCTTGTTGCACTAACTTTTGTCTTTCCGATATTCCTCTTCTTTCACCAAGGTGGAAGGGAACCAACTCAAAGGGTGGTACTTCAACACCTACCTCCAACTATTATTGACTTGTTCCGATGCTTTTGTTAAAGGGAGGAAGCTGGGACCAAGGAAGTTCCAATCCTCCAATCTGTGGATAGAAATAGTCCCCATTGCATTGGCTTTCGTCCTTCCCTTCACTCTAAATTCTTCTATGGCCAAATTGATCCCAAAGGATAGTATATCATCCTCTTTCTCTCAATGGGTGGTACTGGAACAACTTTCTCTAACTATTATCGTCTTGTTCCGATGATTTTGGTAAGGGAGGAAGCTGGGACCAAGGAAGTTCGAATCCTCCAATCTGTGGATAGAAATAGGTCCCATTGCATTGGCTGTCGTCCTTCCCTTCACTCCAAATTTGTTCTTTGGCCAAAATTGATCCTAAAGTATAATTTATTATCCTCTTTCCCTCTATGAAAAAGGAGCGAACATATGGAAGAAGGATGGTACTTTTCTTATCCCTTTTGGTGGAAATAGATCTTGTTGTACTAACTTTTGTCTTTCCTATATTCCTCTTCTTTCACGAGGGTGGAAGGGAACCAACTCAATGGGTGGTACTTCAACACCTATCTCCAACTATTATCGTCTTGTTCTGATGCTTTTGGTAAAGGTAGGAAGCTAGGGACCAAGGAAGTTCCACTCCTCCAATTTGTGGATAGAAATAGTCCCCATTGCATTTGCTTTCGTCCTTCCTTTCACTCTAAAGTTCTTCAATGGGCCAAAATTGATCCCAAGGGATAATATATCATCCTCTTTGTCTCTACGGAAAAGGGGCGAACGCATGGAAAAAGGATGGTACTTTTCTCATCCCCTTTGGTAGAAATAGATCTTGTTGCACTAACTTTTGTCCTTCCTATATTCCTCTTCTTTCACCAGGGTGGAAGGGAACCAACTCAATGGGTGGTACTTTAACACCTATCTCCAACTATTATTGTCTTGTTCCCGATGCTTTTGTTAAAGGGAGGCAGCTGGGACCAAGCAAGTTCCAATCCTCCAATCTGTGGATAGAAATAGTCCCCATTGCATTGGCATTCGTCCTCCCTTCACTTTGAATTTCTTCTTGGCCAAAATTGATCCTAAAGTATAATTTATTATCCTCTATCTCTCTATGAAAAGGACGCGAAACCTTATGGAAGAAGGATGGTACTTTTCTCATCCCTTATGGTAGAAATAGATCTTGTTGCACTAACTTTTGTCCTTCCTATATTCCTCTTCTTTTCACCAGGGTGGAAGGGAACCAATCAATGGGTGGTACTTCAACACCTATCTCCAACTACTATCATCTTGTTCCGATGCTTTTGGTAAAGGGAGGAAGCCAGGGACCAAGGAAGTTCCAATCCTCCAATCTGTGGATAGAAATAGTTCCCATTGCATTGGCTGTCGTCCTTCCCTTCACTCTAAATTTCTTCTGTGGCCAAAATTTGATCCTAAAGTATAATTTATTATCCTCTTTCTCTCTATGAAAAGGAGCGACAAATGGAAGAAGGATGGTACTTTTCTCATCCGTTATGGTAGAAATAGATCTTGTTGCACTAACTTTTGTCCTTCCTATATTCCTCTTCTTTCACCAGGGTGGAAGGCAAACCAACTCAATGGGTGGTACTTCAACACCTATCTCCAACTATTATCATCTTGTTCCGATGCTTTTGGTAAATGGAGGCAGCCAGGGACCAAGGAAGTTCCAATCCTCCAATCTGTGGATAGAAATAGTCCCATTGCATTGGCTTTCGTCCTTTCCTAACTGTACAGTTCTTCTTTGGCCAAAATAGATCCCCAAAGGCTAATATATCATACTCTTGTCTCTACGGAAAAGGGGCGAACATATGAAGAAGGCTGGTACTTTTCTCATCCCTTTTGGTAGAAATAGATCATGTTGCACTAACTTTTGTCCTTCCTATATTCCTCTTCTTTCACGAGGGTGGAAGGAACTAACTCAATGGGTGGTAGTTCAACACCTATCTCCAACTATTATCGTCTTGTTCCGATGCTTTTGGTAAAGGTAGGAAGCTAGGGACCAAGGAAGTTCCACTCCTCCAATTTGTGGATAGAAATAGTCCCCATTGCATTGGCTTTCGTCTGTCCCTTCACTCTAAAGTTCTTCTTTGGGCCAAAATTGATCCCAAGGGATAATATAACATCCTCTTTCTCTCTACCGAAAAGGGGCGAACATAAGGAAAAAGGCTGGGTACTTTCCTCATCCCCTATGGTAGAAATAGATCTTGTTGCACTAACTTTTGTCCTTATTATGTTCCTCTTCTTTCACCAGGGTGGAAGGGAACCAACTCAATGGGTGGGTACTTCAACACCTTTCTCCAACTATTATTATCTTGTTCCGATGCTTTGGTAAAGGGAGGAAGCTAGGGACCAAGGAAGTTCCAATCCTCCAATCTGTGGATAGAAATAGTCCCCATTGCATTGGCTTTCGTCCTTCCCTTCACTCTAAAATTCTTCTTTGGCCAAAATTGATCCCAAAGGATAGTATATCATCCTCTTTCTCTCAATGGGTGGTACTCGAACAACTTTCTCTAACTATTATCGTCTTGTTCCGATGATTTTGGTAAAGGGAGGAAGCTGGGACCAAGGAAGTTCCAATCCTCCAATCTGTGGATAGAAATAGTTCCCATTGCATTGGTTGTCGTCCTTCCCTTCACTCCAAATTTCTTCTTTGGCCAAAATTGATCCTAAAGTATATTTATTATCCTCTTTCTCTCTATGAAAAAGGAGCAAACATATGGAAGAACGATGGTACTTTTCTTATCCCTTTGGTGGGAAATAGATCTTGTTGTAATAACTTTGTCTTTCCTATATTCCTCTTCTTTCACGAGGGTGGAAGGGAACCAACTCAATGGGTGGTACTTCAACACCTATCTCCAACTATTATCGTCTTGTTCCGATGCTTTTGGTAAAGGTAGGAAGCTAGGGACGAAGGAAGTTCCACTCCTCCAATCTCTTGGATAGAAATAGTCCCCATTGCATTGGCTTTCGTCCTTCCCTTCACTCTAATGATAAGCCTAAGAGTTATACACACAAATGGATTTAGGACCTTTGATAAAACTCAATTCTTGAATTAATAAGAAAATTAGAGAAAACACTCTCCAATATAAAATAAATTCTGATTCAAACTTGTCTTGTAAATTCTGCCGGCATGATGCGCCCCTTTTAAAGGTGCCTTACAATCCTTGCATGGCTTTTTCACATTCAGCCACTTAATTCTCCTAATAATTCTATTAAAATTTAGAAAACATAACAACCAAAAAGGATTAAAGTTACATAATTCAGCCATCAATTGGCCACCCCTTAGGAGAAACATAACGGCTCCAATATTGAATTATGGCTGCTCCATTCAATGTATAACCGCTACATTGCAATGAGTGTCTCACCCCTTCAATTTGTAACAACTCTCTTCTTGATGGTTGTAATTTCTTTGTCCCCTTGCATTGATTCAGCCCAACAATTTTTGTAACTGTCCAGACAAAATAAGTCAGCCAATAACTCTAAGTTAGCCGCCCACATGTAGCTTCTTGTATAGCCTTCTTATGCCTGGTTGGATTCACATCACCTCCTCATTTGCATGCAAACCACTTCTCACTCTTCATTTCCTCTCCTCCAAACCGTGAGCTTCCTTCCCCTTTCTCTCCATCTACTTCATTTTCTTTCCTACACACACTTGGTGAAAGGTTCCATTTTTTAACCTTAAACCTCAAAATCTAGCCTACATCCTTTGGAGAAACTTACTTGGGTGATCAAAAGGAGCATCAAGAGGAGATTATCTTTGATGTTACTACACCTTTTTCAAGTTTAATTTCCTTAGGTAAAGGGGGGGAGAACCTTGAACTCTAGTAGGATTGGTGACTAGAGTTAAGGATTACCCTTGATCCTTGTCTCTAATTCTTTTTCCTCTTGAAAAATGAATTTTTGGAACCTATTCCTTGGAGGAAATAGTTCGGCTATGTATATATAATGGCTGCATGTGTGTTTAAAAATTGTTATGATGCTTAAAATGTGTTTCTTTGGTGGTCTTGGATGCATGCAAACCATGATTGTTGCTTGAAAAATTTTCCTCTTTTCCTTGTTTTGGTTCGGCCTTGGCTTGATGGAGGGGCTGCATGTGTTTGAAAATTCATTTGGTGCTTGAAATATGTTTATATGATGAATCTAAGTACATGCAAATGGTTGTTTGAAATTATGAAATTGGTTTGTATGATTGGATCATGAAAATGTCACCTTTTTTAACATATTTGAAAAGTATGAACTTTATGATGATGATTGGTATGTTTGAGTGAAATAACATGAAATTGATGAATTAGAATGCTTGTAGATCACCATACTTGAGTTTGCTAATTTTTGGAAATTTATTGAATTTTGGTGAATTCATGTGTTCTTGATAATGTTCTTGGTGTTCATCATGTTCATGAGAAACTCATGAAGTGAATGCGTTTGATCTTGAATTGGTGATGAGGAAAGTGTTAATGTGTTTATGGGCCTTAGTGGCCCAATAAGTTAAAAAGGGTAACCACTTAAAGTGACAAGTAAAGTTAAAAAAAAAAAGAACACTTTTTGGGTAAAATGCCTAAGTAAAATTCGGGTACAAAGAAAGACCCATATAAAAGTCACCATAAAATTCATATAACTTAATGGTAACTTGAGAAAATAGACCCTTATGGGTTACCTAACCATTGGGCCTTTAGTTTAGGCCCAATACCTTAAAAAAAAACTCATCAAACTCACCATAAGGCCAAACAAAAATAACAAATGCATATTGGGCCTGGATTAGTGTTGGGCTTCAACTCTAATCCTACTCATCAAGATCAAAGACTTAAAACTAAATTAGTGGGCTTACTAATCCAACTCACTTAAGTTCAATAAACTAATTCACTTAAGGTAATTAAGCAAGGAAGAATTAATTAAGCTAAAGTTAATTAACCCTAATGGAGATTAACCTTAATCTTAATCATTAATCACTAATGAAATTAATCAACTAATTAAGCCTTAATGATGATTAAGAACTAATTAATTATGGTTAACCTTAATCAAACGTAATTAAAAGCTTAATCCAAGATTAAGGAAGAGAAGGGATAATTAGGGGGATTAATTAGGATCTTAAGTAAGGATTAAGACTTAATTAAGGAGAATTAAGATTAATTATAGTTTAGTTAATGAAGACTAATCATAATTAATGGTTAAATCCAATCTTAATTAGACATACAAGACACAATTATAAGTCTTAGTAAGCTATAGGACTCAAGTGAAAGTGATCATCACGTCAAAGAACGAAACATTAGTACAAACTAACATAAAAATTTATAACCAATACACTCTTTTTGCATAAGACTTGAGAAGCTTTAGTGAGAGTGCGTCTCTAACCCGAGATGGGGTTCGGTTTTCCTTGTGAAGGGAAGACATTGAATCGGGCCGTACCACGGGAAAGTGGTGACGTAGAATGATTCGATGGGCTTTGCCTGTAAGGATGTGTATGCTTTGAAACCTTGTTGTGTGTCATGCATCATAAGCATTGATGATATTCGAGGTTGAAGACCTTACGACCTATATGGCAGGAACACTTGGTACAGTGTGAAATTGGTTGGGAAGGGTGCAACTGGGTTTTGCAAAGAACAACAGTGGGTCCTCAAAAGGGACGCCAGCCCTGAGGATAGCCTAGCTCCCGGAAGATCTCAGGTGACGTAGATTAGCTCCCTACTGTCGAGATTGGGGAATCCAGCTTAGCTATTCCTGTCGCTCTCATGATTTTCGGGGTCAGTTGAGATTGCCTGGAAGAACGCTTAAATGATTTGGCCAAAATGTATGAGCAATGCTCTTTGTACCAATGCTAGTACAGACTCTAACTCCTGATACGTTGTACATATATGGTCGGGCAGTTGCTGTGCAATGTGGATGGTGATTTTTCCCCGGGCCCTCATGCATTAGATATAGCATTGTAATTGTTAGGCATGCAATAGTTTGAATGCACCATGATGATGTTATGTGTATTTACTTGTTGCTTGAATTGTGTGAAATTCCTGTGTGTGTGCTCTAGTACATCATATCCTATGTTTTGTGAGTTCATGTGATGTGTTCTCACCCCTTCCTTTCTACTATCTGGTTGATGTGTCTCTTTCGTTACGTCGATAGCCGGCATTGGAGATCCTCGATATGACGTCAATGAGGTGGAGCTACGCTGGATGCCCAGGGGTTCCTGGAGGGTGACGGACATCCCTAGAAGATGTGTCTTCACCGGAGAGGTCCGAGTCATCATCACCCACCCTGGCCTCCCGTTAGTACCTGAAGTAGACTTCGTTGTACCGGTGACTCTCGAGTTCCAGACACCACCTAACTTAGTGCGTTATACTACCTTTCGTCCTTCGCGTCACCGTCCTGCATCGTCTGTGGCATCACGGTCATCCAGGATTGAGACTCGTTGGGCCAGACTCCCCCAGATACTCACCCACTTCTGAGGCTTCAGGCCCGCAGCCTTTGCGTGCTGATGCGCAGGCCGCTCCCTCTCGGATGAGTTAGAGTTGATTATCATTGATGATACGTCAGAGGAGAGGAGGACCCGGCGGAGGGACCCCTCTAGCGACGAGTAGGATAGTGTTGTTTGAGTCTAGTTAGTGACCGCTCTGATTTGGCGACCTCTCTTTTGTATTTTATTGAGGTCTATTTATTTCAGTTCACTTCTAGAACTCTTATTTTGATTTTGCTATTGTATGGCTCGAGAAGTACACTATTTCTGTATATAACTTTATGCACTGTTTATTTCCATATGTTGACTTGCAAATGTATGTATGATGTACACTTACGTGGCGTGATGATTACTCTCGACGTTTATGAAAACAGGTTCACAAGTAAGGAAAGAATATTTGATAAACACTTAAAACAGAATTAGAGATGTAGTAGGTTGACAACTACTAATCTATTTAAAAAAAAAATCCACATTTTAACAACCCGCATATAGTACTGTCGTTGGTCACGTTGTAACACTTGTGGCATTCTTAGTGGTAACTAGGGGTGTCGCATTAGGTGGTATCAGAGTTGTTCTTTCCTTTTTGGCCTCGGGTATGGTCTATGATACCCCTCTCTCTGTGTTTACTCTGTGTTTGATTGTTTGTTTGTTTGAAATTGGATTGCCTTGTGAGAATTGATTGCTCTTGTATTACTTACTGTGTAAAGGTAGTAATATGAGAATCGTGTTTGTAGCGTTACTTATTCTTGCTTGAATGATTCTGCATGAAACGGAAAGAAGACGTGATTTGTTCTGTGAATGCAGGATTCCATGGCAGGGAAGAGGTCACCCTGTGATGAACGATCTCCTAGGTAGGATCGTGAACGTTCTAGAGACCCAGCAAGCAAACGTTTGGACGAGATCAATCAATCCCGTAATCAGAACCAGAACATCATCCCTGACGCTTACCGTGGACTATCTACCTTCAAGAAGAACAATCCGCCGCAGTTCAAAGGAGGTCATGACCCTGATGGATCCCAACTGTGGTTAGAAGAGCTAGAGAAGATTTTCTTGGCTATGGGTTGTCCTGACGAGAGAAGGTAACTTTGGCCTGTGGTTTATGATGTGTTGGAGGAAGCTCAGCACTGGTGGGAGTATGTCAGGCGTCAGTTAGAAGCTACTGGGAGACTGATCACCTGGAATCTGTCAAGGAGACTTTTCTTCAAAAGTATTTTCCAACTGATTTGAGGAAGCGCCAAGGAGGTTGAGTTTCTGAAGTTGGAACAAGGGAGCATGACTGTTGGAGAGTATGCTGCAAGTTTGAGGAATATCCAAGTTTTGCCCGTACTTCCAGAACACGGTTAGATGAAGGATCCCAAATGCTCTAAGTTTGAAAGTGGGTTAAGGCCAGAGATCAAGCAAGCCATTGGCTATCAACAGATCACCGAGTTCTCTAAGATGGTCAACATGTTTCGCATCTTTGAGGATGACCCTAAGGCGAGGCAAGCTCAGTGGAAGAATTTCGGCCCGCAAAGGAACAAACCCAAGGTTACACAAGAAAGGAGGAAACCTTATTTCGTCCAAGGAGCAACTTTGGCTCATCGTCTGGGAGTGTCGCAAGACCGCCAATCCAGTGGTTGCTAGTGGAGGAAGTCCTGCAAGCAGTACCGGCAAACAACTATGCCAGTTTGTCCAGTTTGTAAGAGGAATCATTCTCTTGAAGGACTGTCCAATCCAGAACCAAACTGCGAACCCATCCGGCGGACCCATCTATTATCATTGCAAACAAGGTGGCCATATCAAGAGGGCTTGCTCTGCTCTGAGAGGAAGTTGGTAGCGGTGTGTGCAAGTGCACCTGTGTCAAATCTAAATGCGCAAGCTAGAAGGCCAAGAACCAGAGGCGAGTGTTTACCCATGAGCGCTGCATGAAGCTGCTGAATCCGAGGATCTGATCCAAGTAAGTGTGTCATAAGTTGAATCCCTTTAATTGTATTGTATGATTCGGGTGCGACGCATTCTTTTATTTCTCTGGAGTGTGTGAAACGATTGAAATTGCCTGTTGCTAAATTGCCCTATGATCCTTGTTGTTTCTACTCCTACTGCTAATCCTGTGATCACTTCATTAGCCTAGTTGAACTGTCCAATCACCATTGGTGATAACAACCTTCTCTGCTGATTTGATTTGTTGCCCCTTTCTCAACTTGATATTGTTTTGGGACTGGACTGGTTATCTTCCAATCGAGTCCAACTCGACTGTTATAATAAATCTGTTGTGTTTGATTCTTCTTCCTCTCCCCTCTACTCTTAATTCGGTAAGTTTTCGAGATTCTTGTCGCCACCCACGTGAATGTTCTTTGAGAGAAGGAGCTCAAATCTACGTGATACTTTCTTCTTTGTGGGAGAGCGGGAATCTGACATCAGTAAGCTTGCCTGTGGTGAAGGAATTTCCTGAAGTGTTTCCGGAAGATATCCTGGTTTGCCGCCAGAGCGAGGAATAGAGTTTAACATAGAGTTGGTGCCTGGAACCGGACCTATTTCTATAGCTCCGTATAGGATGTCCTATTAGAGTTAGCTGAGTTTAAAGAAGCAGCTAGAGGAGTTGTTAGAGAAGCAGTTTGTTAGGCCTAGTGTGTCCCCTTGGGGAGCACCCGTGTTGTTGGGTTAAGAAGAAAGACGGTAGCATGAGGCTGTGTGTTAGATTATCGTCAGCTAAATAAGGTGACGGTAAAGAATAGGTATCCTTTGCCTAGGATAGACGACTTGATGGATCAATTAAGAGGAGCAACTGTATTTCCTCAAAAAATTGACCATTAAGTCAGGTTACCACCAGATACGCGTTAAGTCTACTGAGGATATTCCAAAGACAGCTTCAGAGCACGCTATGGGCATTATGAGTATTTAGTGATGCCGTTTGGTTAACCAATGCGCCCGCAGTTTTCATGATTATATGAACCGAGTTTTTCCATCCCTTACTTTGGACAAATTCGTTGTGTCTTCATAGACGACATCCTCATATATTCCAAGAGTGAGGAAGAGCGAGCAGAGCATCTTAGGATAGCCTACAGACCCTGAAGGATAGAAAGTTATATGCTAAGCTATCTAAGTGTGAATTCTGGTTGAAGGAAGTGAACTTCCTAGGTCATGTGATCTCTAGTGAGGGGTAGCGTAGACCCAGCTAAGGTAGAAACCGTGTTACAGTGGGAAGCACCTAAGACTGTGACGGAGTAAGAAGCTTTTTGGGGTTAGCCGGTTACTATCGTAAGTTTATTGAGAATTTTTTTAGGATAGGCAATGTCGTGACCTGTTTGATTAGGAAGGACCAACCTTTTGTGGAGCCAGAAGTGTGAGGATACTTTCAGGAATTAAAGAAGAGGTTTGACTTCTGCGCCTGTTTTAGTTTTACCTGACCCGCAAAAGAGTTTTGAAGTATATTTTGATGCTTCGAAACAAGGATGGGTTGTGGTTGATGCAAAAAGGAAAAGTAGTGCTATGCTCAGGCAACTGCGAACATACGAAGTAAATTACCCTACGCATGATCTAGGTTGGCTGCCATAGTTTTGCTCTGAAGATTTGGAGCACCATCTGTATGGCGCTAGTTTGAAGTCTTTAGTGACCATAAGAGCTTGAAGTATCTGTTTGATCAGAAGGAGTTGAATATGAGGCAGAGACGATGGATGGAGTTTTTGAAGGATTATGATTTTAGTCTGCAGTACCACCCTGGGAAAGCCAATGTAGTGGCTGATGTGAGTAGGAAAATCTTTGCACATGTCAGCAATGATGGTTAAGGAGCTAGAATTGATAGAAAAGTTTAGAGACCTGAACCTAGATGTTGGATTTGGTCCTAAGAGTATAAGACTGGGAACTTTGAAAATTTTGAATGATTTCTTGGAACAAGTTCGTTTAGCACAGGAAGTGGATCAATCTTTGCAAGTTTTGAAGGATCTAGTCCCTAGAAAGGAGAATCTGAGTTTTGCAAGGGAACTGATGGGATTATTAGATTCAAGGGTAGGATATGTGTACCTGGTGATAAGGAAATAAGGAAACTGATCTTAGAAGAAGCTCATAAGAGTGGATTGAGTATTCACCCTGGAGCAACTAAGATGTATCAAGACCTGAAGAAGATGTTTTGGTGGTCTGGAATGAAAAAGGAAGTAGCTGAGTATGTGGCTTCTTGTTTGGTTTGTCAGAAAGCTAAGATTGAACATCAGAGACCATCAGGAGAGTTACAACCTTTAGATGTCCCTGAGTGGAAGTGGGATAGCATATCTATGGATTTCGTGGTAGGTTTACCTAGAACTCCTGCAGGTTTTGATGCTATATGGGTAATCGTTGATAGGTTAACAAAATCTGCTCATTTTCTACCCATCAACATTAAGTTTTCCCTAGAAAAGTTAACCCAGTTGTATATTAAGGAAGTGATAAGGCTACATGGGGTTCCGTCTAGCATAGTGTCAGATAGAGACCCTAGATTTACATCCAGATTTTGGGGTAGTCTGCAACAAGCTTTAGGAACCAAGTTGAGGCTTAGTTCAGCCTATCACCCTCAGACGGATGGTCAGTCTGAGCGGACTATCCAATCCCTAGAAGACTTGCTGAGAGCATGTGTGTTAGAACACAAGGGAAGTTGGGATCAGTTGTTGGCACTGATCGAGTTCACCTACAACAATAGTTTCCATTCTAGTATTGGAATGGCACCATACGAAGCCTTGTATGGTAGGAAATGTAGGACACCTTTGTGTTGGTTTGAATCTGGCGATGGCCTAGTGTTGGGGCCTGAGATGATTCAGCAAACCACGGAAAAGATCAAGATGATTCAGGAAAGGATGAGAATATCACAGAGCAGGCAGAAAAGTTACTATGATCGGAGGAGGAAACCCCTTGAATTCAAAGAAGGAGACCATGTATTTTTGAGAGTTACACCAACAACTGGGGTTGGTAGGGCAATGCGATCCCGAAAACTTACACCCAAATTCATTGGTCCCTACCAAATTTTGAAAAGAATTGGTCTTGTTGCTTACCAAATTGCTTTACCCCCTTTTCTTTCTAATCTTCATAATGTATTCCATGTGTCACAACTCCGAAAATATATTCCTGACCCTTCGCACGTCATAGAACCCGACGTAATACAATTAAAAGAAAATTTAACTTATGAAGTATTACCTGTGCGAATCGGAGACCGAAGGATTAAGCAGTTGAGAGGAAAAGAGATTCCGTTAGTAAAGGTTATTTGGAGTGCAACTGATGAAGGGAATGCAACCTGGGAATTGGAAGAGCACATGAAGAAGTCCCATCCTCACTTATTCCAAGAAGGTACGCGCAAATTTCGAGGACGAAATTTCTTTTTAGGAGGGGAGATGTAACACCCGCATTTTTGCTTATATGCTGTTATTGTGTGATATAGTGAATTTTGAATGATTAAATATTTTTAATCATCAAAATTGGTTTTTAAAAGGTTAGAAATTAATTTCCTATTTTTCTAGAATTTTTGGGAATTTTTGGGATTTTTGGTGCAAAATGACCTTTTTACCCCTACACTTTTTGGAACCGGACCAAAATGCCCTTGATTTGAATCACCAAAATCTGCAACATTTAGCAAAAATATCTCATTTTTCCCTTCCAAAACCGTGAGCCATGTGATGGTATGGCACTTAACTTGTCTTGCACATTTCCTTAGTCAAAGAAGTAAGAAAGCCATCATTCTTTCTTACACTTGCACCATACCTCCTCATTTGCATGCAAACCACTTCTCACTCTTCATTTCCTCTCCTCCAAACCGTGAGCTTCCTTCCCCTTTCTCTCCATACTTCATTTTCTTTCCTACACACACTTGGTGAAAGGTTCCATTTTTGAACCTTAAACCTCAAAATCTAGCCTACATCCTTTGGAGAAACTTACTTGGGTGATCAAAAGGAGCATCAAGAGGAGATTATCTTTGAAGTTGCTGCACCTTTTCAAGTTTAATTTCCTTAGGTAAAGGGGGGGAGAACCTTGAACTCTAGTAGGATTGGTGACTAGAGTTAAGGATTACCCTTGATCCTTGTCTCTAACTCTTTTTCCTCTTGAAAAATGAATTTTTGGAACCTATTCCTTGGAGGAAATGGTTCGGCTATGTATATATAATGGCTGCATGTGTGTTTAAAAATTGTTATGATGCTTAAAATGTGTTTCTTTGGTGGTCTTGGATGCATGCAAACCATGATTGTTGCTTGAAAAATTTTCCTCTTTTCCTTGTTTTTGGTTCGGCCTTGGCTTGATGGAGGGGCTGCATGTGTTTGAAAATTCATTTGGTGCTTGAAATATGTTTATATGATGATTCTAAGTACATGCAAATGGTTGTTTGAAATTATGAAATTGGTTTGTATGATTGGATCATGAAAATGTCACCTTTTTGAACATATTTGAAAAGTATGAACTTTATGATGATGATTGGTATGTTTGAGTGAAATAACATGAAATTGATGAATTAGAATGCTTGTAGATCACCATACTTGAGTTTGCTAATTTTTGGAAATTTATTGAATTTTGGTGAAATTCATGTGTTCTTGATAATGTTCTTGGTGTTCATCATGTTCATGAGAAACTCATGAAGTGAATGTGTTGATCTTGAATTGGTGATGAGGAAAGTGTTAATGTGTTTATGGGCCTTAGTGGCCCAATAAGTTAAAAAGGGTAACCACTTAAAGTGACAAGTAAAGTTAAAAAAAAAAAGAACACTTTTTGGGTAAAATGCCTAAGTTAAATTCGGGTACAAAGAAACCCATATAAAAGTCACCATAAAATTCATATAACTTAATGGTAACTTGAGAAAATAGACCCTTATGGGTTACCTAACCATTGGGCCTTTAGTTTAGGCCCAATACCTTCAAAAAAACTCATCAAACTCACCATAAGGCCAAACAAAAATAACAAATGCATATTGGGCCTGGATTAGTGTTGGGCTTCAACTCTAATCCTACTCATCAAGATCAAAGACTTAAAACTAAATTAGTGGGCTTACTAATCCAACTCACTTAAGTTCAATAAACTAATTCACTTAAGGTAATTAAGCAAGGAAGAATTAATTAAGCTAAAGTTAATTAACCCTAATGGAGATTAACCTTAATCTTAATCATTAATCACTAATGAAGTATTAATCAAACTAATTAAGCCTTAATGATGATTAAGAACTAATTAATTATGATTAACCTTAATCAAACGTAATTAAAAGCTTAATCCAAGATTAAGGAAGAGATTAAGGGATAATTAGGGATTAATTAGGATCTTAAGTAAGGATTAAGACTTAATTAAGGAGAATTAAGATTAATTATAGTTTAGTTAATGAAGACTAATCATAATTAATGGTTAAATCCAATCTTAATTAGACATACAAGACACAATTATAAGTCTTAGTAAGCTATAGGACTCAAGTGAAAGTGATCATCACTTCAAAGAACGAAACATTAGTACAAACTAACATAAAAATTTATAACCAATACACTCTTTTTGCATAAGACTTGAGAAGCTTAGTGAGAGAGTGCGGTCTTAACCCGAGATGGGGTTTGGTTTTCCTTGTGAAGGGAAGACATTGAATCGGGCCGTACCACGGGAAAGTGGTGACGTAGAATGATTCGATGGGCTTTGCCTGTAAGGATGTGTATGCTTTGAAACCTTGTTGTGTGTCATGCATCATAAGCATTGATGATATTCGAGGTTGAAGACCTTACGACCTATATGGCAGTAACACTTGGTACAGTGTGAAATCGGTTGGGAAGGGTGCAACTGGGTTTTGCAAAGAACGCCAGTGGGTCCTCAAAAGGGACGCCAGCCCTGAGGATAGCCTAGCTCCCGGAAGATCTCAGGTGACGTAGATTAGCTCCCTACTGTCGAGATTGGGGAATCCAGCTTAGCTATTCCTGTCGCTCTCATGATTTTCGGGGTCAGTTGAGATTGTCTGGAAGAACGCTTAAATGATTTGGCCAAAATGTATGAGCAATGCTCTTTGTACCAATGCTAGTACAGACTCTAACTCCTGATACGTTGTACATATATGGTCGGGCAGTTGCTGTGTGCACTGTGGATGGTGATTTTTCCCCGGGCCCTCATGCATTAGATATAGCATTGTAATTGTAAGGCATGCAATAGTTTGAATGCGTCATGATGATGTTATGTGTATTTACTTGTTGCTTGAATTGTGTGAAATTCCTGTGTGTGTGCTCTAGTACATCATATCCTATGTTTTGTGAGTTCATGTGATGTGTTCTCACCCCTTCCTTTCTACTATCTGGTTGCTGTGTCTCTTTCGTTACGTCGATAGCCGGCATTGGAGATCCTCGATATGACGTCAATGAGGGTGGAGCTACGCTGGATGCCCAGGGGTTCCTGGAGGGTGACGGACATCCCTAGAAGATGTGTCTTCACCGGAGAGGTCCGAGTCATCATCACTCACCCTGGCCTCCCGTTAGTACCTGAAGTAGACTTCGTTGTACCGGTGACTCTCGAGTTCCAGACACCACCTAACTTAGTGCGTTATACTACCTTTCGTCCTTCGCGTCACCGTCCTGCATCGTCTGTGGCATCACGGTCATCCAGGATTGAAGACTCGGTTGGGCCAGACTCCCCCAGATACTCACCCACTTCTGAGGCTTCAGGCCCACCCTTTGCGTGCTGATGCGCAAGGCCGCTCCCTCTCGGATGAGTTAGAGTTGATTATCATTGATGATACGTCAGAGGAGGAGGAGGATCCGGAGGAGGACCCCTCTAGCGACGAGTAGGATAGTGTTGTTTGAGTCTAGTTAGTGGCAGCTCTGATTTGGCGACCTCTCTTTTGTATTTTATTGAGGTCTTATTTATTTCAGTTCACTTCTAGAACTCTTATTTTGATTTTGCTATTGTATGGCTCGAGAAGTACACTATTTCTGTATATAACTTTATGCACTGTTTATTTCCATATGTTGACTTGCAAATGTATGTATGATGTACACTTACGTGGCGTGATGATTACTCTCGACGTTTTATGAAAACAGGTTTCACAAGTAAGGAAAGAATATTTGATAAACACTTAAAACAGAATTAGAGATGTAGTAGGTTGACAACTACTAATCTATTTCAAAAAAAAAATCCACATTTTTACAACCCCATATAGTACTTTCCCTATGAAAATTGATCCTAAAGTATAATTTCCAATCCTCTTTCCCTCTATGAAAATGAGCGAACATGGAAGAAGGATGGTACTCTTCTCATCCCCTTTGGTAGAAAGATCATGTTGCACTACTTTTGTCCTTCATATATTCCTCTTCTTTCACTAGGGTGAAGGGAACCAACTCAATGGGTGGTAGTTCAACACCTATCTCCAACTATTATCGACTTGTTCCGATGCTTTTGGTAAAGGGAGGAAGCTAGGGACCAAGGACGTTCCAATCCTCCAATCTGTGGATAGAAATAGTCCCAATTGATTGTCTTTCGTCCATCCTTCACTCTAATGTCTTCTTTGGACCAAAATTGTTCCTAAAGGATAATATCCATCCTCTTTCTCTCAATGGGTGGTACTGGAATAACTTTCTCCCACTATATCGTCTTGTTCCGATGATTTTGGTAAAGGGAGGTAGATGGGACCAAGGAAGTTCCAATCCTCCAATCTGTGGATAGAAACAGTCCCCATTGCATTGGCTATCGTCCTTCGCTTCACTCTAAATTTCTTTCTTTGTCCAAAATTGATCCTAAAGTATAATTTATTATCCTCTTTCTTTCTAACGAAAAAGGAGCGAAAATATGGAAGAAAGATGGTACTTTTCTTATCCCTGTTTGGTGGAAATAGATCTTGTTGTACTAACTTTGTCCTTCCTATATTCCTCTTCTTTCACGAGGGTGGAAAGAACGAACTCAATGGGTGGTACTTCAACTTTTATCGTCTTGTTCCGATGCTTTTGGTAAAGGGAGGAGCTAGGGACCAAGGAAGTTCCAATCCTCCAATCTGTGGATAGAAATAGTCCCAATTGCCTTGGCTTTCGTCCTTCCCTTCACTCTAAGTCTTCTTTGGACCAAAATGTTCCTAAAGGATAATATACCATCCTCTTTCTCTCAATGGGTGGTACTGGAACAACTTCTCCACTATTATTGTCTTGTTCCGATATTTTGGTAAAGGGAGTAGATGGGACCAAGGAAGTTCCAATTCTCCAATCTGTGGATAGAAACAGTCCCCATTGCATTGGATGTCGTCCTTCGCTTCACTCTAAATTTCTTCTTTGGCCAAAATTGATCCTAAAGTATAATTTATTATCCTTTCTCTCTACGAAAAAGGAGCGAACATATGGAAGAAAGATGGTACTATTCTTATCCCTTTTGGTGGAAATAGATCTTGTTGTAAACTACTTTTGTCCTTCCTATATTCCTCTGCTTTCACGAGGGTGGAAGAGAACAAACTCAATGGGTGGTGCTTCAACACCTATCTCCAACTATTATCGTCATGTTCCGAAGCTTTTGGTAAAGGGAGGAGCTAGGGAACAAGGAAGTTCCAATCCTCCAATCTCTGGATAGAAATAGTCCAAATTGCATGGATTTCGTCCTTCCCTTCACTCTAATGTCTTTCTTGGACCAAAGTTGATCTAAAGGATAATACCATCCTCTTTCTCTCAATGGTTGGTACTTCAACACTTTCTTTCCCCAACTATTATCATCTTGTTCGATGATTTTGGTAAAGGAGGAAGCTGGGACACGGAAGTTCCATCCTTCAATCT